>JAJIYU010010969.1:0-15633 GCA_030144865.1 Tinospora cordifolia
AGGTGGATGTATGCATATATAACCAACCTCCTTCGCGTTCAAGTTTGACATTAACAATCTTGATTTAAATGATTATTTTCATCTAATTAAAACAAGAGTTCAACCTTTTTTTTTTTTTTTCTTTTTTCTTTTTACAACATTAAGAAAGTAAGAAAAATTATTTCTTGCATTCTACTAAACTTTCCAAGCCTCCAAACAAATAATTAAACAAAAAAAACACTTCCATACAAAGACGATCTTTAAGATAGTAAAACTTCATACACACACACACGTATATATATATATATATAAGATTTTCTTTTTGAGAAATTTTTGAATAAATTTGAAAAAAATTGATTTTCAGTCGACACCCAATTAATAATTATTATTATTTAGGAGAGTTTTGCTTCTTTTGAATTTATTAATTTTTTTTTTTCATTTTTTTCTTGAACACAAGGGGTGAAGTAAAACCTCGTAAGGCAAATAAATTTTAAATAAATCCACAATTTCATGTAAATTCTTTGTGTTTTCGACTTCTACTAAATTACATTTAAATTTCACTAATTTGGAAAATATTTTCTTACAGAAATTCCCCATTTTTGTCCCTCGGCTTCTTCCCTTTTCAACCCATCAACCTCATTAATTCCTTTTGTGGCTCTCTTATCTAACTAATACAAATTCCTCCTCGTCATCATTAATTTCTTCTTTTCATAAATTTCTTTTCCTTTCCTCAAAATTAATTTCACAAAACAAAAAAAGGCCTTCCCCTCTCTCCCATGAAAAAAAAAAACAAAAAAAAAAAAAACAGAAAATTTAATTTTGAGTTCCGCTCACATTGTCACACGCTCAAGCCATCCACACCGCATTGCTTGTACGTCAGCGACTGCTTCCGCGGACTTATCACTATCGCACAATCCACTGAAACCTGCGTTACGGCATTAATTTGACAAAAATAAGGGAAAGGGCAAAAAAAAAAAAAAAAAGCGGAAGCGCATTTTAGCGAGATGAGCGCAAAATAGAACCTCGACGGCGTACAATAGCAAAAGCATGTGACGGGGAAGCTAACCTTAACCCTGGGCGAAGTAAGATCCAGAATTCTGATCTTAGCACCAACGTCGCCGGTGATCCTGAGCTCGACACGGTCGTTAAGAGTGGCGTCCTTGACCAAATCGGCGGCGTCGGCCTGAAGCAAGTTGACTCGGTCGACAGCGACGGTGGTCTGGACCTCGCGGACGCTGTGCGCGGGCTGGAAGAAGCCCGGGACGGAGGCGAGGCCGAGAGGGACGCCTCTGTACATGACGTAGAACTGCGATGCGCTGTACTTGATGCCCACCTTGTTCGGGTTGACGGCCGTGAACACCATGCGTATGGATAGGGATAGCGACGCCGAGGCTGGTGCCGCTGTGGCTGTGGCTGTGGCGGGAGTTGGTTGTGTGATGCCGACGTATTGGACGGCCACTTGTTGGAGTTCGAATTGGGGTTTTTTGGGTTTGACGGCGAGGACGATTACGAGGATGACAGCGATCACGAGTAGGCCCAGGAAGGTCAAAAGGAGGAAGAGGCAGCAGCAGCAACCCTTGAAAGACGCAGCGCCACCGCCGGAGGAGTGGTAACGTTGTTGTTGTTGTTGTTGTTGTTGGTAGCGGTGTTGTTGGCGATGGTGGTGGTTGTGAAGGTGATTGGAGTGGGGTTGTTGAGGAGGATGTGATGATGATGATGCTGATGATGCGGATGTGTGATCATTACCGTTGATGTTAGCCCGGGAAGTCATGGTTACGCTAAGATGGTGCTCTTCTGGTTCTATTCAGGACATCCCCACAGCCCCAAGCCCCCAACCCCAACCCCAGCCCCAACTTTCTCTCTCTTTCTCTTTCTCTTTCTCTCTCTCTACGATTCATTTTATTTTTTTATTTCATTTTTTGTTTACAGTTAAGAGAGGAGGAGTGTGGTGGATGTGATGGTGAGAGGAGTATTATTTACTTTTGGAGGTGAGCTTTATTTGTGGGGCTTTTAATCCTTTATGGGAATGATGAATCAGAAATGTTAAGAAAAAGAAGAAAGAAAAAAGAAAAGGAATAATCAGTTAATAAAAAAAAATATCTATTATTATAATGCAATTCCGTGTAATAGAGTAATGTACACCCTCCAAGTTATCATTTGATTTTCTCTACATTAAAAAAAAAATGTAAGATTGGGTCAATAGAATTTAGGGCCTCTGTCAAAAATTAATTATATTATAAGGTTCTTACCATATGATATGATGGGCTCATTTTTGCATTTCTCCTTTTTTTTCTCTAAAAATTAATACTTTTATTATATATATCTAAGTGCGAGTGTTATTAGGCTCCAGGTATGTAAAAGTTTGATTTGTAAATAAAAAAATAAAAATAAGAAACAGAGGCTTGTTTGTTTTGGTTGTTTTGTTGTGTTTTCTTTTAATCGGTGGTGGGGTGGCTCTGTGGCTTTTTTGCTACGCTTTTGCTTTGCTTTCCCTTGCTTTTTTGGGGAGGTATCTGGAAGTATTAATATATTAAAAAGAGAGTTGTGTGTGAAAGGGAGGAGCCTTAGTCCACAGAAAGAGAAGCAGAAGTTAAAGCAATAATAGCAATAGTAATAATAATAATTAATAATTCGCATATAAATGAAGCTCATCTGAAACGTGGATGTGCTACTGCCACGTGTGGGGGTTGGAGTTTGGACTTAGGGCGTCTTTAATGTGCCCGGACAATGAGCGGCGTTAGCTCATTGTCTAGGAGTCAAATAGATAAAAAATAATAATAAAAAATAAAAATAAATGTTGAGCGTTCGATCTGTACCGAGCGTTCAAAATCTATTTGTTGAAGTGGCGCTCCATTAAACATCACCTGAGCGGGCATTATACCCCATTGAGATTGCCCTAAGTGACCATGGAGGGACACATACCATTCTAAAACATACATTTTTTAAATTATGTAATTTATAGTATTTTTTGCAAGTGAGTTGCATAAACAATTTTACTTAAAAAGATAATTTTTTTTGTTAAAATAGAATTATATTTTTTTATTAAAATAGAATTATATACTATGTTTTTAAATATAATTAAATTATTAAAAAAATTAAAGTTTATTAAAAGTAAATTTGAAAGCTAGAAGTGTAAATCACAATTTAAAAAAATGTTTAAGATATAGAATATAAAGAAAAATTGTAAATTAGTTATTTACAAAAAAAAATTATTATTTAAATCCTATTAACAATAAAATTATTTTTAAAAATAAATGTAACATAAACTCAAAAAGGTTATTTGGGTAGAAAAATGTTTTTTTTTTTTTTAACTGTGTTGTCATTTCGAGGAATATCGAGGGCTTTTATTTGGTTCAAATGGCTGCCAAGACTTATTCTTATTGCAATCCATATGATGTTGTTCTAAACTCTATCAGCATAACCTTTATTGGATAATAACATATTGTTTAATGATTATTAGCTAAAATGAACTTTTAATTTGACAAAAACAACAAAATCATACTTTAATGCGCCTAATAATATATTATGCACTTTAATCTACAAATTTCACAAATTAAATTTACATCTGACCAATTAATTTGATATAAATTGCAATAATGACATTTATTTTTTTTTTCAAAATAAGGTTATTTGTAAATTAATATATATTTTGTAACTTGGGATACAAATAAGAGATAATTCTTTAGAATGGTGAAAGAAATAATAAAAAAAACTTTAAAAACCTAATATTTTAAATTACTATATATTTGTAAATTTCTATATATATAAATAATAATAATAATAATAATAATAATAATAAAGGAGATGGGCTAAATGACAGCATTCTATTTTCCTTGTAAGTATATTTTGCCAATTCCTTTACTCTAATTTAATAAAAATGTGTAAATAATATTTTGAAGCAGTTTTGTAATAATTAAGTTTTCATATAGAGAAGTTATTCTGTAATTTTAAGAGCAGGTTTTTCTTTTTCTTTTTCTTTTTTTATAAGTTAGTGAAAATGTATTTAGAGTTGTTAATGGCTTGAATTATAATTCTCTAACAACCGACTGCAACATTTCACCGTTTTACAAAGAGTCCACAACAAGGCCTAACGCCATCTTCAACCCCACTGTTTACTAGTGTCAAAGATGGCGCTGATTTTTTTTTTCAATTTTTTTTCTAATTTTTTTCAATTAAAAGTTTTTTTTTTTCAATTAAAGAATTTGAAGTAAATTTACAGTTTATTTAAGTTAAAATTTTAATTATTTTAAATTTTTTAGATGTTTTTATTAATTATTTTATATTACTTATTTTTTACTATTTTATACTCATATTTGTTCTTTATTTTTTTAATAAACATGTTTTATATTATAATTAATTGATTGCTAATGATCAAGTAAATAATTCATAAATAATTAATTTTAATTAATTATTATAACTAATTATATAATTTTTTTAGCATATTATTTATTATTTATTAATTAATAATAATTAAACGTAATATTGAGTAAATATGTGAAATAAAATTTATATATATAACTCTATATTTTGAAAAATAATAGAAAATTAAAAAAGTAAAATAGAATATTCTCAAAATATTTATTTTTGAGTAAACAACTGTAGTAAATAAATTAGATAAGAAGTAATATTTGGTGTTGAAATAACTTCAAAACGAAGTAATGCCCTGAGAATGCAAAAAAAGTCATTATTGGTAACTAACTGGTTATAGATGTTATTATTGGATGAGGAGCAAAGCGACTCGATCACTCAACTAATCCCCTCCCCCATTTTTTTTTTTTTTTTTTTTGTTTTTGACCAAATTGTGTCTAGGTCTTAGGTTAGAAATATTGTGGGTCTTTGATTTTTATTAATTTGGTTTTTATCGTTTTTAAATCTCAAATCTCACATGATTTTAACAATGTTTCCCCAATTTCTCAACATAGTTAAGAAGTTAGAAAAAGTGATCAATGGATTTATGTAGAGAAGTAATTGTTGCCCATATGCCAACCAAAATTATAGTTTCGCTTCTAATGAAAGACATACTTACTGTATAGAGTATAAGTTGAGATCTCATACTTATTACTGTATAGTTTGCTTAATTTTGTAAGATAGTGACAACACAATCCATACCCACCAAAGACAGCTGCATTTACTTTCTCAATTAGAAATCCAATATTTCAAAAATTTTGTAAGGTACATTTCTGAAATCTCATTAAACTTCAGTATGCAAGTGCAATTTCGATTGCTATTCAAGTTGTGAGCAACAATGTTCTATTTGCTTCGTCGTAGAAACTTGCCTCAAAGCTTCACTCTGCCTCAGCCTGCAGACTTTTGTTTGTGTGTGCTTAGTAATTATTCTTTACCTTTATTTCATATAAATCTTTTTTTATATCTGCTACAATTATTCCATGTTGTGAATTGTTAATTCTTTTTTCCTAAATCTCCGTTTCTAATTAAGAAAAAAACATCTATTTAACTTTTAATTAAACCCACTTTTAAAAATAGTTAAAACTTTAACTCAATTTTGACCAGGATAATGGATATTGATACTTTTCAATTGGACAACCTATGAGAAGAAAGGGCGCTTTGATATGTGAGTGTAAACAGGAAGCAGAAAGTAATATAAGGTGGAAAAGTGAGTTGATTCAAATAAAAAGCGCCAACTAGTTTATATATATAAATTTTCATTTATTTATATATAAAAAAAAAGATAATTAGACTTGAATAGGTTTCAATGCATACGATTAAAACTACCCATTGGTTGAGCTGCAATTACATTAACATTGTCTTTAAAAAAAAAGTATTTTTGTAATTTTGGCATTACCCATCCTTGACTACATTACAATGAAAACATTTTAAAAACAAACAAACTCTTGCCGACAGCGTCAAAGTTAAATTAAACGAACAACGAACAAGATTCTAACGCCACTCCGAAGGCATTGTTACGGCACAGGTAGAGTTGCAGTTACTCGAAGAGTGACTCCAGCCAGAAACCCGTCATTGTAACCAAGAAATCCCCAGAATGCTGCTAAGTACAAAAAACAAGGCTCGGCACAGGAGCTTGAGCACCAAGGAAACGCTCCACTGTTTCTGACAACATTAACTATTTTATCATGGTGCATAATTTGAGAACTATCAAATTTACAATTTATTTTCCCAGAAAGACTTTATTTGACAGGAAAAATGAGAGAAAAATAACAGAATGAATGGCCACAGGCTGCAACCGTCACTAATGTTCTTACAGGGTCTAACTGAACAAGGCGAGATATTGGACAGTTCATGTACATGATTCAATTAGTGACAACCCAGTAGGGCTTATGGTGCAGAACTCACCCTGCAAAATCAGTAGACGATGAACATTTACAGAAGATACCTTACACCACACATGGTGAACAAATCTTTTCTTGCAGACGTGAAAGCCGCAAGTGTCATAACACACATTTACTTTTATCCTCAAGTGCTACTTAGCTTGACTTGACAATTTTACTCTGAATGCGAAGTCCAGTAGATCAGTCCACTGCAAGATCACACCAATTAGATAGTAATCAGGGACCAAGATAATAGCAATTTACAAGGGTAAATATTAGAATTAGAATAATCACAGCAGCAAGATCCGATCATTGCAATTCAGTAAACCAATCAAATGTTAGCAAAACCTACTTGGTCAGTCTGATCGCACACCTGGAGGTAAAAACGCAAGCCCCAACTAATGTTTCGTATAAATTGATTACTTCTCTAAGAATGGGCATAGGGGACTCAATTGCTACTTTCCCAAGCTGCTAGCACTTGTTTTATATCAGAAGCCTTTCATCAGGTCTAGTTATAAATGAAGTATTCACCTTCATTTACTTTTAAATTCTAAACTACTTTTGAGTTTTGAAAGAAAGATTAAAAAATTGATCCTCCGTATACTAATTTATCAAAATCTTAGTCACAGTTTTATAGCAAAATGCTTTTTTCACGCTTCCACCGGATCAAACTATGCAAATTACACGTTCTTTTACCATTTACCCATAAAAAGGACCATCACATAATAATAATAATAATAAAAGTAAATACTATAACAGTGTTGTCAAGGTGCAAAGGCAGAGAGCTAGGTTGTAAGCCTTTATAAGATAAGGTGTGGCCAAGGCAAGTTTATGGCAAACCATAAAACAATTATTTAGAGGTCATTGAACTTATTTATCCATTGATCCCTCATTCCATGTACATATGTGTATGCGCATTTGTTTGGTCTTCCGCAGGGAGGAAACTGTAAGAGAATCTCCTTTTGGGATCCTGTGGTACAAACAGTCAAACGTCGCATTGAAGGATGAAAAGGAAGCTACCTATCCAGAGGAGGAAGACTGCTACTAATCAAGACAATTATGGAGCTGCTACCATCATATTATATGTCCATTTTTCAGATGCCGATTGTTGTGAGGAAGGAGATAGAAAGATGTATCAGAAAAAAATTTTTGGAAAACAGAAAATGTGGAGAAACCCCAAATGTTGGTTACCTGGAAGAAAATTTGTTTCCGAAAAGACAATGGAGGGTTGGGAGTGGGCAACCTCCAAATCAAGAATCTGGCCCTTGCCGCCCCAAATGGCTATGGCGTTTCTCGAAGGAGCAGTCTTCCCTATGGAGAAGGGTAGTCTGCAGCATTCATGCTCACAATGGTATGGCAGCAGGTCTCGAGAATAGGTCAATTGGGAGGTCCCCCTTGAAGTTTATTCATTCTATCTATCTAAGATTCTTGGGCAAATCCAATGGAGATTGGGCAATGGAATGAAAATCAAGGCATCGGAAGACATTTGGAGGGGAAGTTGTACTATGAAAGAAGAATTCCCAAGACTGTTCCGACTGCTTCCTCAACCTGCGGTGACCTCATTCCAGATGAAGGGCCCAAACCAAGAAAATATGAGTGCTAACCCCTGCTGGAATTTCAACTTTCGAAGAGCATTGAGGGAGGAAGAGATTGAGGAACTCACTATCATTCTTCAAAGGCTTGATTAAGTGCAGCTTTCAGACAGCGAAGATTCTTGAAAATGGAAGGGGGAAGACAGTGGGATCTTCTCTGTCAAATCCTGCTATGCCGCATTTTTTGATGAGGCTAAGGAGAATGGAAACAGATTTGAAGCTAAATGGAAAACTCTAATCCCTGTTAAAAACAAAATTCTGGCTTTGCTTGTGATTCTAGGCAGATTAAACTGTTCAATCCAACTGCAGTTAAAGATGCCTAACTTGTGCATTTCTCCTTTTTGGTGTTGTTTGTGCAGGGAAGCTGAAAACGATGTCAATCACCTATTTTGGAGATGCGGGACGCTGAAGGCTGTATGGGAAGCATGGCGCTATTTTTTGCCAGTCCTACCTCCTCCGTCGGAAGATACCCTCATTTTGTCCAGTCCGGAAATGACCCCGCTAAGATTAAGGCGCTATTGGATGATAATTCGTTTTGCTATTTGGGCGGTTGTTTGGAAGTTTAGAAATAATTGTATCTTTAGGGGAGTGGTGATAGATATCAACAATATTATAAACAGGTCTACTTATCTTTTTGTTTTATGGACTTCTTGTTCTAAATAGAGAGGCGGGTATTCATTTGGGGATTGGATGAGGAGGTGGCCATACATTTTGCAAACCATCATGTAATGTGTTGTGGTGTCGTTGGATATCTCGTCCATCTTTATCTTTATATATAATATTTCTAGTTTCTTTTTGAAAAAATAAAAATAAAAATAAATAATGTATTATTTATTGAATATATTATTATTTTTTATTAATTAAGGATTAAAAAAAAATCTTTCAAACTCTCCAAAAAAAAAAAAGAAAGAAAAATTACAAGTAGTCCTCTTATAGCACCTAGGCACTCAAGGGAGACTAGGTGTCTAAGCAATGCCTTGACAACACTACATTATATGCAAGAAATTTATTCTCCCTTGGTTGGCAATTCACATATAGATATGAAAAATTAAATTAAAAAAAAATACAAAGAAATGACTGAGCTGAAAACAAGTGCGTGTTTGCTTAATTAAACTTAAAAAAACGTTTCAACTTTTACTTGGATAACAGGCTTACCTAACTTTTACTCTTATCCTAATTCCATGGCTCCAGTAATCCACTTCTTCCATTCTGCTCTATTGACTTACAAACAGGCTCTTCTCTAAAAAATGCTAAAACGTTGTTTTCTATATTTTTTAAATTTGAAACAAACACAGCATTACTAGCCATTTGCATGCTCAAAGGACCAATTTCAAGCAATGTCCACAAATATTGGATAAAATCAAGAAACTTCTCTAATGGGATTGCCATCAGCAACATAAGGATGGCATAAGAACATACTAATAGCATAAAGCATATGATGAAGAAAGGAAAGGACAATACTATTGCCAATGATGTGCAATTTTTTTATTTTCAGTAACTTGTTGGGTGTGGTGAGGGGAGATGAAGTAGGCAGAAATGATAAGAGACAAACAACTAAAGCAACAGCACTAACTCATTTTGTACTAAATGCAAACCTGATCAATACAAATACACACTGCAAAACACCAGCTGTGCCTGTCCACGCTGAAGGCCCCGATTTCACAAGTGCATCTTGTACTAGTAAACCCACAGATGCTGCAAGAGAAACAAAGGAAACAACATATGCAAGGAACAGCCACAGCTTCAATCTGCAGTTCAAGAGATTGCATTAGTGAAAGAAATATAACCTCTATATATATACACACACAGAGCGAGAGAGAGAGAGAGAGAGAGAGAGAGAGAGAGAGAGAGAATAGACATCATCTGAAATATAAAAGCACAAATGAGGAAATTCCTAAGGGGAGAGAGAGAGAATAGACATCATCTGAAGTACAAAAGCTCAAAAGAGGAAATTCTTAAGGGGAGAGAGAGAATAGACATCATCTGAAATATTAAAGCTCTAGTGAGGAAATTCTTAACGGGAAAGAGGAAGAAAGAGGAAGGGGCAAGACATCCTAGTAAGCTAGAATCACCCTTGATTAGAGACCTATCTGAGAAGCAATCTAAGAAGATTGCAAGCCTACTAGGATGTCTTGGGAGCCATCACTCACAGGGTAAGAAGGATAGAGTAATTTGGGCCCTGCATAACTCAAGAACCTCCACTTCACAAACCTTCTTTGAAGACCTAGACTCCTTCCCAGCACCTACGACATAATTTCCATGGCAATTCATATAGAAAGCGTAGGCCATGTTTGGCCTCTAATTTAAAGTTAGTTTCTGAAAATGTCTAATATGATTTTATTTTTTAAGTTGATTTATAGTTTATAAATTTATTTTTGATGCCTCTAATATAGTTTGGTTTGTTCAAGAATTCACACATATAAAGCGGAGAAAAGCTTTTATGGGTCTAATAAAGTAGGGACAGAAAGAAAACAAAACACAAGAACTGAAATAACAGCATCTGTATGTTGTCTAACAAAAAATCATTGTCTTAACTTTCTTAAGAACAGTTTTTAAAACCGATTAGACCAAACAAATCTTTTATAACTTGTTTCAATTTTTGTTTCCAATACAGAAAAATGGACAAACTTATGCAACACCAAAAGTCAAATTCATAGAATGGACAAATGCTAATGACAGGCACCATGCGGATATGCTACAGCATAGACTTTGCCACTGCCCTACTTCACTGAAGTGGTGTAATTTACTGTAAGAGTATAGCAAGTCTAGCAACCACATTTTGCCAAATGCGAATTCACATAGAGCACCTAGGGAAGTGCAAAAGCACTCGAAGTAGGACAGGCTACCAAATAAGACAATCTTACGTTGTTCCCAAAGGTAGACCATGTACGAGGAAGAAGATGAAGGATTATTGGCAGATGGTGGTGTTATGATTGTCTAGTCAGTACAGAAGGAATGAAGTACACGTCCATTTTAGTGACAACACAGAAAGGAGGCTGGGGTTTTGGGAGAGTTCTTTCTTTTTTGGCATCATTATAGGGTTAGTGCAAGTGAGGTTGAAAATGGGTTTAGAGTCTGGTGAATGGTTGAGGGGTTAGGACCAAATATTATTTAGCTGTTGCAACTTTGCCAATATGACAAAAAATTCTCTAACTCCAGAAATGGACACACACTCTTCAAATCAATAAGTTCAAAAAATAAACTTTCATGGTAATGTTGATTGCATTACTTAAACATCAAATAGAACAACAATAGATTTAAAAAACAAGGGTTTCTCTAATAAACCATTACAACAAAATAAAAACCCACATTAAAAACCACTAGCCCACATGTAGGTAAATAGTATAAAATTAACTAATACATTTCCTAAAATTTAGACTTTGTGGGTTGGTAATGTTATAAATTAAAATAGAGTGAAGCAAGCAAAATAATTTTTTTTTGGAAACAAAAACTATTAAAATATATTGATAATAAGTGTTTAAGTACAACTATCAGACGAGAGATCCGATGAAAGAGAAGGCAAAATACAAGGATTACAAGGATTGGAGAATGTTTCCCCTGTTACCCAACCATTCCCCAAAAGAGTATCCCATAGAAAGTTTAGAACTAGAGATCCACGAGGCGAACAAAATGTTGGATCTCTCCCATATCATGTGGATTTCTCTCTTCTTTTCTTTCAACATCCTTGAGTTTCTTTCCTCCCATATAGTGTACCAAATTGCTGTCATAAGAACCATCCAATAGTGCTTTATTATGGAAAGATCTCTATTGGTTGTCCCTAGGCTCATATCCGAATCAGCTGGAGGAATTATACTTGTGTGCAGCTGTGTCCATTTTTTGCCAAACTGTGATGGTCACTTTGCACTCCATGAAAAGATGCTTTGAGCTGTCCACGTTCTCCCTGCACATGAGACAAATAGAGGGGCTTAAATAGTAATTGGGAAGGCGTTTTTGTAGGCTTTCTCCTATTTTCAATTTGCCTAAGCTCCATTGCCATAAGAAGAGTTTCACTTTCAATGAAACTTTATGTTTCAAATAAGAACAGGAGGGTTTGCTGTTATTCCCATATTCTCTAGCAAAATCCTTTCCATAAAGGATTCCACTGTGAACTGATTATCCTTTCCCCCTTCTCACAAAGGTCTGTCTTCCCCACCAGCTTCATTCCATTGGAACTCTTGAAGATCATTTAGGAGCTGTCCTAGTTCCTTCATTCATTCCTCCCCAACGTTTCCACCTATGTGTAGATTCCATCCTCCTTGTCCTCCTGTCTCCATATCATTTGTGGTCTTAAATTGGGAAATGGTTGCCCCATGTTTACTTGAAATCCTGAAGAAATCTGGGTATTTATCCTTTAGCTTTGTCCGGCTGCACCATCTATCTTCCCAGAATGCCACGAAGTTCCCTTGCCCTATTTTCCAGCTAATGTAGGGTCAAATTTTCTCATAAAGGCTGTAAATTCCTTTCCAAGGAGATTTGTAGTTGCTTTTTCTGTTTTGGCCAGCCTCTCTACCAAAAGCCTTCCTACCATGGATGCTTTGGATCACTTTCACCCACATTGAGTTCGGATGCTCCATCATTTTCCATATTCATTTCCCTCTTAATGCTATGTTTCTTGTATGTAATCCTCCTATGCTCAATCCTCCTTTTTCAAGGGGTCTGCAAACTTGAGCCCAACTTACCATGTTTATTTTAGATTCAAAATCTTTATTCTTCCATAGAAAGTTTCTCATTTGTTTTTCTAGGATGTTAGCCACCTTTTTTGGCATTTTGAAAAGGGACATGTAATAAGTTGGCAGTGCCTCCAAGACTAATTTTAGTAGTAGCATTCTACCCCCTCTAGAGAGGTAGCTTTTCTTCCATCCCGCAGCTCTTCGTTTCACAGTTTGCATCACAGGTTCCCAAAAGCCTATCTTGTAAGGATTTCCTCCTAAGGGCATTCCCAAGTACATCATAAGTCATTTCCCTTGGGCTATTTGCAGCATAGCAGCCAGACTATCAATTTCCTCCTTTTGCATGTTAATCCCCAACAGCTGACTTTTTGTGTCATTTATTTTTAGTCTTGACAGAAAGCAAAAAGCCTGCAACACGTTCCACATTGTTTGAACTTCCTCCCTACTGTTATTCATGAAGATGAGGCAATCATTCACGAACAATAGGTGGGTTAGCTGAAAGTGTCCTTTCCTACCATCATGCCTTGAATTGTCCGTGACTGAGAGGCCTTTTTCAGAATTCTTGTGAAGCTATCTGCCATAACGGTGTAGAGGAATGGAGATAAAGGATCTCCCTGTCTCAAACCTTTATAGACAAATATTTTCCCTCGGGGTCTTCCGTTTATAAAGACTGAATAGTTTGTGGTTTTCAGAAATCGTTGTATCAATTTCCTCCATATATGACCAAAACCTTTTTCCTCCAATACATAGTCCAGGAACTACCAGCACACAGAATCATATGCTTTAGCAAAATCAACTTTTAGAAGGAAACCTTGTTTCCCATTTACTCTATAGTCTTCCACTACTTTGTTTGCTATCAGCACTGCCTCTGTTATTTGTCTTTCTCTGACAAAAGCTAATTGATGTTCGTTGATAGTAGATGGAAGGACAACCCTTAATCTATTAGCTAGTGTCTTAGCTATTATCTTGTAAATGCTTGTGATGAGGCTAATGGGTCTAAAGTCTTCCACCCTTAAAGAATTAATCTTCTTCGGAATTAGGCATACGTAGGTCTCATTTACTCTCCTGTTAATGATATCATCCTTATGGAACTCCTTCATGCATTCCATAATTTCCTCTTCGACCGTCTCCCATTCTTTTTGAAAGAATGCCATGGTAAATCCGTCGAGGCCCGGAGCTTTTCCCCCATCACAGTTGAAGACAGTCTCTTTAATTTCTTCTTCCTCAAAGTCACGGCTGAAGACAGTCTCTTTAATCCCACCATTCCTCCATTTATGGGAATTTAGCTCCTGATATTGTGCAGCAACATAATCTAGTATCATTCTTTCAATACCTTCGTCATCTTCCACCAGGTTGCCTTCTCTATCCTCTAATTTTGTAATTGAGGCTCTAGCTCTTCTAAGGGACAGGATTTTGTAGAAGAATTTGTTGTTAATTTCCCCTTCCTTTGCCCACTTATCTTCCTTCTTTCAAGGATTAAATCCAGACTGTCTTCAGTTTCCAATTCCTTGTCCATTTGAATTGATCTGTCTGTAAGAGTTCGATGTTTTACCTCATCTTGATCACCTTGACCTTGTCTCCAAATTTTTATTTTGTATTAAAGGTTTCTTAGTTTGGACATCAGTTTATATCCTGCCCAACCTTGACTTGAGTTTGTCTCCCATTCCTTTCGGACTAGCTCCTGAAAACTCCTCTACTATAACCACGAGTTTTCAAGTCTGAACGGAGCTGGTCCCCACCTATTCTCCTCAGTATCCAGCAGTATGGGCCAATGGTCCGATGTAACTCTTTGGAGGCCCCACACCTTCTGATTCCTAAAAAGTTCTCCCCACTTGTCATTGTAAAGAAATCTATCTATCTTAGACATTGCAGGATGGTTACGATCATTGCTCCATGTGAATGAAATGTTTCTCATATCTGGTTCTTGGAGATTCATTTCTTGAATCCATCCATCAAACTTCTCCATAGAGTGTGTAAGATGTTTGTTGTCTTTCTTTTCTTCTATATTTCGAACCATATTAAAATCTCCTCCTAGGCACCAAGGCTCTTGGACATGACTTGAGACCGCTGCAAGTTCAATGAGGCAATTTTTCTTGCCTTCATTGTTGTAGGGACCATACATGGTCGTAAACCACCATCTTCCAATGTCTTTACTTTTTATTTTGAAAGTGATCGAATAGGTGCCTTCCCATTTTTCTTCCATTGTTATGTTTCTTACGTTCCACATTATCAGAATCCCTCCTAATGTGCCTTCTGCTGGCAAAGAAGCCCATTCCACAAATCTTCTTTTCCAAATGTCTTTAATTAGCTCTTGGTGTACCATTCTCTTTTTGGTTTCTTGGAGAGCAACCAAGTCAACCTTTGCAGCTGAGATGACTCATCTAATTGCTCGCTGCTTGGTATCCGAGCCACATCCCCAGATATTCCAACTGAGAATCTTCATGAGCAGAACGATAGGCCCCAAGGACAAGCAACCCATCCTGTTATGCTGCTATCAATTGGGCATTGATCAACAGCAGAAATTCACTGATTTTTTGGTATTCTGCCATCTGTGTGATTCGTTCGCTTTGAAAATTTCTATGGCTTGATATCAGTTGTTGTTCTCCTTACATTAGCACCTTCTATGTTTGAGTTGGTCTGTCTTGATCGGTACTATCCTAATCTTTACTTTCATCTTTTTGTTGCTCGCAAATGTCCCCGTTCCCTTCTACCCCCCGAGAAGAAGAAGAAGAAGAAGATGTGGGATCAGGGTGAGTGAGACATACCTGGTTCATGTCCTTTTCAACTCCCTCGTTCTCTTCCTATGTCGTCCCTCCATCAGAATTTCCTTCATCTCCTTCTGTGCATGTCTTTGCTACGTAGTCGGGCTCCATATTATCAATGCATGCATTATAATCTGAGTTCGTATCGAGATCGAATTCACTGACCTCAGTCTGGCCAGCCCAATAGGCCATTATTCTTTTTTTTGTTCCGTTGGGCTTGGTTATTAGCCCTTTGATATATTTTGAAAATGGGCCTAGGCCTTATCAGCCCGTGATCTATAGTTGTCATCCTCTGTGGGCTTTTGTTAGAGCAGCCCCCGTCCCCTTCATTTCCTGTTGGTCT
>JAJIYU010010970.1:0-15630 GCA_030144865.1 Tinospora cordifolia
TTAGGTCCTACTTCGTCTGTACAATGCTCCATCTCACAAGATGAGACCAATTGTTCCCATCCATGTTTTCCCATAGAAAATCCATCATCATTTTTTCAATTCTAGAGCCTCCCCAATTGATATTTTAAACATTGACAACTAGTAGGCTGTATCGGCATTCAATTCATATTTGATAAGAATAAGCCCCCCTCCTTTTCCTTTTCCGCTTTGATAAGAAACTATGTTTCAGTTATGTTAAGCCTTTTTGTCACCTTCAAAACAATTGACTCCCTAAAAGAAGAGGAAGACAAGCTCCTGCACAAAGGCATCTGCAAGTACTTTGTTGGTCAACCCCGTTGGAGCACCCTACCCTCTTAGCTATCTTATCTAGTTAAGATTCTAGAATATAAAAACCAAAAATCAGTCTCTTAACCATTTAATCATTATCCTAGAAATCGAGCAAAAGAATTGACCACCTTGGCAACATTCAGTAGTCTTCTTCTCCTTCAAGGAACAACAAGGTGTAAATTGTGAATTGTAAACTTGTAACTTCCACAACATCCCTCCTCACCACAAACCCCTTAATCAAATGGGCTTCTCTAACCCTATCCAACATCATTCCTAATACACTCACCATTAAAGTAAACAGGATGGGAGACAAAGGATCTTTTTGTTGTAATCCCCTTCCCCCCAGTTTTACACTTAGGCTTCCATTAACAAAGATGGAGTAAGAGACCAAACTCAAGCATCACTGAATCCACTTCTACCATTTATTTCCAACTCCCTTCTTATGAGGATCGAAATAAAGGAAGTTTCAGGTTATCATGTCATAGGCATTTGCAAAATCTAGGTTCAAACCAATCCAGCTCTTCTACGGAGCCTATACTCAATAATTTCATTGACAACCAACATTGTGTTAATGATCTGGCAACCTTGCACAAAGCCCATTTGGTTTCTTGAAATTGTGGACCGCGAGATTCCCTTTAATCTTTTGGCATGTGGTTTTGTGATGATTTTGTACAAACTTGTGGTTAAACTAATAGGCCTCTATCCTGCACCCATCAGGCAATGCTATTCTATGTAGTCATGTATATTTAAGTCTTGTTGGTACATCCATTAACAATTGCTCGATTGGTGAAATTCTATAGACACCGTCATCAACTTGACCACCACAATCTCCCAACAGCTTTGAGAAAAAGCAAGTCATACCATCAAGCCCCAACGCTTTAGAACCATTGCAACCAAATACTACCTGCCCAATGTCATTCTTACAGAAGGGCTTCTCAAGAGCATTACAATCTATAATAGAAATTGGACTTCTTGGAATATCATCCACTCTATCAGCTGGAGAATTGCCAATACAGAGGATTTCCTTAGAGTACTCTGCGACTTCCAAAACTACCTCATCCTCCTCCTCCGTTAACAACCTATCCCCAACTTCTTATTATAGATGGAATTGATAGATCTTTTCCGCTCATCAACCTATGGAAGAACTTAGAATTTGTGTCCCCTTCCTTGAACCATGTAACTCATGTCTTACAAAGACACCCTTATCCAACTCCTTGCGCAGTTTTCAAAGCTCCTCTTTCGCAATCCATCATTCCTAAGAAAAATCATCACTACAATCTGGATCAAATTTCTTTCTATCTAGTCTTACAATCTATTCCTCCATCTCCTTCTTGTTAACCCCCTTCCAGCCTTGTAGCCCATTTTTAATCGCTTTTAAAGTCTACTTAAATTTGTAAGCTTCCCACCCTTGATAGGATCCAAGCTGCCACCATTCCTTAACCATCCTCTTAGAGTTAGGATGAGATATTAGCCTCCCATCAAATTGAAGAGGTGAAGGCCCTTATTTAGACCTTGAGGTATCAAACACAAAATGGACACCAACCTCTTATCTAAAAAAAGTAAATAGCTCCATCCGTCAACCAATTACCAAAAAACTTTTTGAGCCTAAGAGACACCAAAGCATTTCTAGAGTTGGACCACTTAAAGGATCCATTGAGGAGAGGAGGATCATGAAGCCATAGCTCTCTAATTAGCTCATTGAGCTCTTGCATGCTCGTCCTATAGTTGTTGCTATATATATATATATATTTTTTTTTTTGAGGGACTATGGACTCCACTAAAGTGCTCCTAGATACACCAATTTTTGCCACATTAACTGTTAAGATCAACAACGTCATCCCAAAATGGCCGTCTAATAACTCTTTCATTCAACCCATAGACCCTTGACAATCACCATTCCCTCCAATCACTCTACACAAACTTAATCGACATAAAAATTCCCACAGAAACCTGGTTGATGGGTTTGATACCATTACAGTCCCACCTTACAACACTCCACCTAGTGATCCCCTTCCCAGTAGATACGCCCATTGCTTAAATTTTGACTGCCATAATGCTCAATCAGGTCACTGTCCTGCTTGCTTCTTTCAACCTTCTGCAAAATTACCTCCTCCAGACTATGTTGCCAATGAGATGTTTTATCATTCCTCTCTTATCTATGGACCCACGCCCTCAAATGTTCCAAGTGATAATCTTCATTTAAATAAAACCACGGCAACACAGACTACCCCATTACTTTTCCTCACCTACATCAACTCAAGCCCCTGTTCCGAAATCTACCTGGAGCAAAGCCATTGTTGAAGGGATTCAACCATATTGAATTTGGACAATTTGTCATCATTCTTTCAATTGCTTGCACATTCATGGGCTGATAGATAGCAGTTTGCAAGGGAATGTCATTTGCATGTTTTGGGCACGTTGAAGTGGGGCTTTGCCTTGGCTTAGGACTCGTGTACTGAGGATAACAGGGAAGCAGGGGAAGAGAGCAGAAATATTGGAAGCACAAGTTGTATCGAAATCAAAGATCATGGTGCATACTTGTTCTGTGATCAGGTGAGCAATGTTCCCTGTCCACGTCTACTGCTACCCACTAATCACCATGCAAAACTCAATGAGACTTTCACTTTATTGGGCCAGCGTCATTGTCTTCATTGCTCAAGATAGATGGTTTCCCATTTCTGTCCTTCTTACTGAAGCTTTCCATCTGTGTAGTGTCCTCTGCCCCCTGTAATGCTCATAGAGCTTTTGCACTGTTGTTGACTTTTAAAGCCAACTTAGTGCAGGGGGGTTTTGGTTTTTTTTCACAGTTCACAAATAAAGATGATAGCTTCCCTAAATTGCACTTGTGCTGGGAATTAGTGTGTTGAAGTTGAAGACCTGAAAGATTTCAGAATGCAAAATGTATTTTAGGAGGCTCATTATGGATGCATTGAAGTCCAAAACCTTGTCTAGAGGCCCATGACACTCGCTTTCTTAATTTGCATGGCCTATTACCAGGTGATACAATGCGGTAAGCCCATTTTTTTTACGCCAAGATGCAGTGATGCCACTTTCCCCATGCAGGTGGTCAGCAGAAGTGCATATTAATGTCTGCCTGCCCATATTACTTGGAACTACCACCTGTCACACTTGTATGTGGACAATGTGATGCTACATAGATTTGACGATTAGCATGGATACCTGACGATTTTTCATGCAACCACGTTTTGCTCACCTTTGTAAGCCATCTCTTGTCAGCAGACTGCAGTGAAGGTACAAAAGTTGGTACGACAACTGTCCTATATCAAGGTTGCCTGAGCCAAAGTAGCATCGTCTGCTAGAGACTACAATTTGTGCTTGACGGCGTCCTCTTCTGCAAGCACCATCTTGTTTGGGCAATCATCCTTATCATTGAAATGGAGGTGAATTAACCTTATAATTTGGGAAAAACCACCATCACGGATTTGTATGGTTTCAATGAAAATCCTAATCACCATCCTTTTACTCTCATATATGCCAGATCAAAATGCCACCCATTGCCAAAGTTGAGTGATCCAGCTCAAGAAGACCCCCCATTCTATCCGATGATGTAGAAAAAATCCTTCAGCTAGACATCAAACAACACCACAATCCCAATCCAAGAGCCACTGCAATCGAATGTATGATTCTCCCACTGTGATTCTTTCTGCCATTGCAAAATGTTGTGAAAGGAGTGAACAGCAAGTCATTTTCCTTTTAAGCAACATCTCCAGCCCTTCCTTCATTTTACACCTCAACAATGCCTTATCCCCACAAATGGGTGAAGAAGTATGATTTGTCCAAAGCGTTCAGAGAGCTCATCTTCAATGTCAATCTACTGAACAGCTTTGGTGTAGCAAAATATGATAACCAGAGATTCTAGCTGCCACATTAATCAGAGTATTGCTGAACATTTGTTGTAGGAATGTACCTATTCACTCTGTTTTGAGTGTTTTCAGCCTCACACTAGAACTTTTACTGTGCTCTTTTGGCACCCTTAGTAGAATTCTCTATGCCTCCCTTCATTTAGACTTTTTCCACCTGGTTGTTGTTTAGGTTATTAAGCACGATTGTGGCTGTGAGGTCAAGTTCATTGACTGATTTTCAATCTGTCTTCCAGTATGGAAATCATCTGCTGCTGTACACCATTCTCCACTTTAGTTAATCTTGTGAAGCATCCCGCATTGGGAATGTTTCTGCCAAAGGGAAGAATCCTCTACTTCTCTGGATGTGTTTGACACAAAGCGAAGAGTCCTCTACTTCTCTAGATGCATTTGACACAACTGCCCTCTTTGCTTTTGTAGTTTCCACTGTCATTGAAACAAGTCATCCTATATTCCTGAAGTAAAGTTCCACATAATCCATTGATGACTTGAATGATTCTTCAATAACAATGGAATCGAACTTTGAAAATAACAGACCTTAAGGCATTTCTGACCTATAAATCTGCTGTCTACCTCCTCTCTTCTTGGTGTTTTTTTTTTGTCCCCCCCTTTTCATAAGTTCGGAAATTAGAGCATAATTTGTGGTTCTATTAATTGATAATAATCATATATTATGATGACAATATGGGGCAGATTGTGTCGAACTTCATTTGGTTGAGATAGGTTTTTGAAATGAATTACATGGAATTGATTACTTAGATGGCTATTCTAATGCGATTAGAAGGGCCTAACTGTTGCGGTTGTTTTCCCTTGTATGTTTTGTCGTGTGTTTGCAATCATATGTTATTGCATAGGTTTTTTTTTTTTTTCTTTTCTCTCTCTCTCTAATGAAAATTTGCACATCAAAATAGGATGATGACAACATTGGCAACAGATTGAAACTATTTTGCCCTTTTTATCTGTTCATTTAGGATGATTTCCTCCTTACTGGGTCCTACTATTGTTTGTTAGCTTATTTATGTGCTGATATCAACTTAACTAAGTTTTTTCCATACTACATTACAACATGAATCTGTCTGCTAGTTCGCTTGATTAAGGGCTTCCTAAGCTTGTAAACTTCAAGTAATTAATTATTTCTTTCATAGCTATTTTGAGTCATGTACCTCCACCACTATGGATTCTTAGTAGCTTAACTTTCCTCATTGTCACATCCAAGGTTCTTCATAGCACATGTATACGGCACATTGAATGGTTTTCTCTCATTTTCATCTCCTTCATTTCTCGAATGTGTTATTACATATCCATCTCAACACGCATATCTCCATGTACAGTTCCTTTACAGTTTGTTACTTTATTAACTGACATCATATTCCATATAGTATGGCTTGCCTATTATTCATTTTATTGAAGTTTTCCTTTCAACTTCATAGGATGCATTGACTATTACTATTCTAAAAGGGCTTCTCTATGATTCATATTCTCTATTATTTCTCCATGTAATAAGATGATCATCCATTTTTTCTTGAACTTTCAATCACTTGTTGGAATGTAGAGATTAGAATGGACATATTTGGTGTGGCACATCCATCTGAAATCATATTGACTCATCTCCATGTGAAGCCTAAAGTGAAGTGGTTTATATTTAGTTGATAATGTTTTACACTTGTACTGCAGTTTTTGGGGCTTTCTTTGCTTGTGGTTGATGATTTGGTAGGCCTGAAGGGACTCATAAGTCTGCTTAGGTTTTTTCCATGTGAGGAATCCAGAAAAATCACTGCTAAATGTTGATATAAAGCCTCTTTCTTTCATCACTTTCAACTGGATTCTCTTTGTCCCAATGGAGGAGAAACACAGTGAGTGGTCATGCTGTTTGCGATGTGGGCCAGAGTGTACCCGGCAGGTTTTCTCTTCGATGGGTGATCTAGACTAGTCATGTTTCCAGCTTGGTGTATTAAAATCTTTTAAGATGTAGTTCAAAAAATTTGGCTGTCGTCTAGATTTGTTGGAAATCTTCTGGTTTTTCAATAAATGAATCACAACTTGGAATTTTAGCCAGCCGAATGAAAAATAATTAATGGTTTGAGATTGAGAATCTCTAGTGGGTGGAAATGGAATTTGCAATGGAAATTTTGTAGTGAATTGGGAGTGATGTTCAGAATATAGAGAGTTCAGTTCCATGTAGCTACTTCTGGGAGAGCCTTTGACCAAACAGAAATTGTTCCAACTTCCCTGAATGAAAAAATGAGGGGATGAGTGTTACTTTGTGCACTTTTGTTGTTCTCTGTTTAGGAGATAATGCTTTAATGATGACTTCATACATGCATATCATAATGGAAAGCTTGTATTTCTTTTACCTTTCCCATTCATCATGAAGGTTAATCCCCTGTAAATTGTATGATACAGAAAGCAGCCGAAACGGAGCTATTGACAAGATTCCCATATGGAGGTCAGTCTTTTTGCTCGTACATGGAACGTGTCTGAAGTATTTGATTTGATGGCTTTTGTCCCGTTTGGGAACCTAATGTTTTTTATCTCCATACTTGACCATAGTTTCTTCATAAGTTTACAAATAAATGATTTGATGCGGCGAGACTTTCTAGAGGGTTCCTGTTATAGACAGTTGTTGGGCTTTTCAATCCATGGAATCTGGTGTTGAACTTCCATTGATTTATTTGGTTTCCTTCTGTTTCTGTGCTTCTTGAAGGCATTATATTAACTTACAGGTTCCATATAGTGTGAATTGTAATTGTTCTGTGTGCCACAGGAAGTTTTCTTGTGATATACTAGTGAATGGGTTCATGCACTGCACTTAGTCAATTAGTTTTTTTCTTTGACTTATAGCAAATGAGTTATAGATGGAAAAACCGAGGAAAACACGTGCACAAAATATAATAGAAAAAAGATGATAGATAAATGAAACAAAAAAAAAAATTAAATACTTTTAAAAATTATTAGGGTGCAATATCTTGGACAAATTTACAATGGATGGCATATTAGGTGGGTTTCTTAGGCATGAGAGTTACAACATGTAGGGTGGGTTGTATGGTTAGTTACTATAGAAATACATTTTGTGCGATCAATCAATTGCCTAATTACATTTATTATTAGGATATAGATAAGATTATATTTGTCGAAATAATCAATTTTCATAAGATAGCATTCAGAAAATAATGGTTTTTGTTGAGCTAATTTCCAAGGGTTGAGTCCAATTTGAAATTCACACAAACTCATCGTGTAGCCCAAACCAGCGTGGCGGTGCTATCCACTGCCTGTCCCAAATGATTATCTTGTCTAATTCATTCTTATTTATAATTTCTGAATATTTTTTGTCAATTTAATGCTATTATACCAATTTAATGTTGAGGACTTCATTTGACACTAAAACAGGACGCCTTGATGTTTTTTTTTTTTTTTTTTGAAAAGAAATGTACCGCCTTGATGATTTCATAGATCAGTTAACTCACAAACTACATATGTCTGTGGAGATAATCTGAAAATAAGGAGTCAAAAGTAATTGCATCAACATGCAGTGTACTTTCATCTATGTCTTCTATAATTTCGAAGCTAATAGTTATGATCTTTGAATTGATTTATGCCCATTTAGTTCTTATTGATGAAGAGTTATTGATGAAAATTTTTATTTTATGACGATTCACTTTCTTGACTGATTTGTAAAAACTTCATGTTTTTTAGGTGTTTATTCTTTTATTGATTTTTTTTAATATTTTAGAACTTTTGTGAGTTTTTATCATACTTCTTTAATTATTTAAGAAATTAGGGCTTCTGTATGTATCTGTTTATACGACCACAGAAGTATTATCTGTAAAATTGTAACTTCCCCCATAGAATGTGGTGTCAGCTACATGAATCTTGATTTGGTATTAACTCTCTCATAATCAGTTGAAATTGTTGAAGTTTGGCAGGTGCTTGAGGTAGTCATTAGATAAACTTGCAATGGCTCATCTCTTTTTGAAATTCACAAATCCTTTTTTCTACATGGTTGGCTCATGAACTGTCTTCCTCCACTCCACTCTATCAAGGGTGAATTGACATTCATATTGCCTTTTTTAAAAAAAAAAAATTTTGACAAGAAACAAAATATATGTTTTAAATATAAAAGGCCAAAGGGCCGAGGAGTCCCAATGGAATTACAAAGTGTGGTGAATGTTATGCCAACTCAATGACCTGCCTACAGCTTTATAACCAAGAGATAGTTTACCTCAAGCTTACCCATGTGGCAAATAAAAACAGGGCCTGCTTCCAAGTTCTATTACGACTATTGCTTTTATCAGTAGAAGTATGACCATTGCTTCCAGTGCATATTCACGAACGGTTGGCAAAATACATGGCAATCAAATAATTTCAGTCTAGAAGACATCTAATCAGCAGGAAGAAAGGGTAGAGCATCAGTGTCAGGAGGCTGAATAAGATGACACCATCTACATCACTTTAAGTGGAGCTACTTAGCAAAAGCACAATCCCCAGACTTCTTTTAGTGATCAACACTTTCTCACTTTGCCACCATAAACGGCACCATAAAGGAGAAATTAACATTTGTATTTTAAGTAGTATCTCTTTCTCAAATTTTTCTGCCATGTTTTCAGTAATTTTCTACCTTTATGTTGGATTGCCAACAGGTCTCACTTCCTAATTTTTTGCATCTGATGGTCTTCATTGCTTGTAGGCAAATTACCTTAACAAACTGTCTTGTTTAATCTTTCTACTTACCAACTTTTTGAATTGCAATTTCTAATTTTATCTTTTATATTACTATGTTTACCAGAAATCCATTTTAATGTGCAGATTTCAGTTGTAGTAGACTTATAAGCATGCTGTTTATTGCTGAAAATTGTGTTTTACAGACAACGACTAGCCTAATAGCAGTTTGTGTTAGTTGTCAATGTTGCTGCAACTTCCATTCTCTGACTTTCTGTGTTTTTTTATGTTTCAATTTGAAGTTACCATCTTGGAATTAGCTTCTTTGCTTCTCATGTGCTCAATGTAGAGAATTAGTGATATGGACTCCTTATGAAATTTTCTTGGGTCTAGAGAAAAGTCCAGATTCTTGTGTGCCTGCCAAAACCCAAACCGGTGATCTTTATCCACTCAGTTAATTCCCCCATTTATTGCAAATAGCTTTCAATTTCAAGTACCCGAACATGGAAACATTAGGGTCTCTTTTTATGATATGGATATGGTTTTCTATATCCAAAAATTTGGAAACAAAAACAAACTTGGTTGGTTAAAGCCGGCCAATAGTTTCCATAACTTCACAAAAAAAACATGTTGCTTTTAGTGAAAGATTCAATATTATTTTCTTAATTCATAGTACTCAAGTTTCCCGATCATTAACTAAATACAGCCTTATTGGTACAGTATTTGACAGTGTCATTGTAAATACTGATTTTTGGCCCGTACATATATGTATAACCTGCAAATCTGTTTTTCCTTCAGGTGTCATTCTTAGGCCAGGTTTTATACATGGCACTCGCCAGGTTGGGAGCATGAAGTTACCTCTGGGTGTCATTGGAGCACCATTGGAGATGGTAAGATTGTTATATCTTTCACTAGCTAAAATTTACGCAAATTTTACTGACATTTTCAAACATGCCAGGCTCTCCAACATGCAAAACCACTCAGTCGAGTCCCACTAGTAGGCCCATTATTTACCCCTCCAGTCAGTGTCAATGCTGTTGCTAAAGTTGCCGTTAGAGGCGCTACAGATCCTGTATTTCCTCCTGGCATAATAGACGTCTATGGCATACTTCGCCATAGCCAGTAGAGAGGGAACATGATTTTCCATGGTGGGCTACTTCGCGCTTTGGTTCTTTCATAATGGGAGATTTTCAAGTTATAAGAGATCTTTTTCTTCTACCACCAAATTGGTTTGCTTAAATTCTGCACTAGATTGGTGACCATACTGCTATTTCTCATCTCATCATCTGTTATATGGCAATAAGGTGGTTGGGCTTTTCATAATACTCTGCTATGTTCTCAAGCATTTGTTTTTTTTTTTTTTCTTAATTTAGATCCCTCTCGTGTAAACGCTTCGGGTTTCTTTAGATAATTCAAACAGATTATTTTTATATATAATATATTCCACAATTCCCCAGCTATTTCAAAGTTTCATGTTATAAGTGATTTCCCCATTAGAATGCCTCCCTGAAATCACGTGGAAGAGATGATTTTGTTGATCCATCATGTTCATCAGCACGTACCACACTAGCTTTCCAACTGTTGAAGCACTGTTTTGCAATGGTGAATGCATCATGGTTAGCACTATATTAATGGCATCTTCCCCATTATTTCTACCTTGAAACATCAATATCTATTGTCATCTTATACCTTTTCATAACACGATTCATCCCTGCAATACTCTCATCTATGGCCTTGGCCAATTCTGAACGCTGCTCAGCTAATTTGTCTAAGGCTTCTATTGGACTGTGACGTACCTTGAGTATACACTGATATGAGAATGGATTACCCATGGTTTCATATGCCCAATGACCCCAAAGCGACATTGCTTCATTTTTGGATTTACTAATGTGTAGCCCATGCATGGAGGTTCCTAGTTTTCCATGAGGTTGAGACCTTGTTGCTTCAAAGTTCTCAATTTGATGTTGCAAAATATCTTTCAGTTGCCGCATGATGTTAACCATGCAGACAATGTTCTTAATTCATCATTTCCATCAAAATTATCTTGTGAAGATGAGGCTGAGTTGTGTATGAATTAGATGCAATCTCCCTACAAAATAAAAAGCATGTCAAATTTACAAAAATAAAAAATAAAAAATAAATGAAAGAAACAAGTGTTTAGATTATTCAGTAGTTACTCGAATAGAAATTCAAACAATACAAAATAACATATCAGGAAAGCACATGTCTGGGCTAAGACTAGGATCATTTGGTATTGGCACCAAAAATGACAGGTTAGGTTAATCTTTGGCAAAGACACCAAAAATGTCTTGTGGCATGAATTTGACATTTAAAAAACATTTCGGGCTGCACACAAGTAATGAAGAATGAGTATTGTTATGTCCCACCAGGTTTAGTATTCCATTGTTTAAACGCTTGAAATGAAGATAACCCTAATTTTGTCAAGGCATCGGAGATTTTTATGAAGTGAAAGCCAGAAAATAAATGAAATAAAATGAAGATTGCAAGAGTTAGGATTGGGCTCTAGAGACTTAAATGTTCTAGGGTATTGATTTCACAGGTTGGATAGCATGAATTCCAATTTTCTGCTGTGAATGGCTGTAATTACTTTAATTGAACATTAAAATGCCTCTAAATCAATCATATTCTCTTTTATGATGTATTAATAAAATTTCCCCAATTAGCAATTCCCTGTCTCTTGATAGTAATTCACATGATTAGGTCTCTGCACGCAATGCATTTCATCAAGATCACATAAAATTTTAGGTATATTACTATCTTATTTTCATTTTATAGTTTTCCATTTTTCAGACCTATGGAGTGCATCATCTGTAATTCAAGATCAAATAAATGGTGATCAATCATTCAATAAATCATTAATCACGAAAATCCGAACATCAATTATAAAAGTAAAAAAAAAAAAAATTAGAAATTCATGCTATATCAGATATACTACGTCATAATCTAAATGAAAAACATAAGACATCAAGAAAAATGGAAGATAATAAAAAATTCTAACATAAATTTTAGTATAATTCTCATGGTTCTAACAAAATCAAATACTTAAATTAAAAGGAAAGGTGGGAATTGCATCACACACATTTGCTAAAACAAAATATTATTTAAATATTTTTCAACATAAAATACATAATACTTATTGTGGTATTTAGAATACTATTTTTCCTGATTATATATGCTAATGTATGCGTATATGGATAAATTCTTCTCACATCACATCTTTGGTAACTAATTTTTCCTTCCTTTTTTCTTTTTTGAAGGTTAATCTATGTATAGGAAAGACTAACATAAGGCAAAACAACAGATCCAATCCATAGACTCCCTTTATTTTCTTCAACTTCACTGATAGACTCCAGCACCCTTCCAGCTTCTCCACCAAGAACCTCCAAGATGTTGCCTTCTTCATCCAACCGAAGCCCAACTGCGTCTTCCATGGTGTCTGATTCATCAGCAAGCTGGTGCAGTTGGTCATGATGAAGGATCAACTCTTGTTTATTACTGTAACTAAATGCTCTTCCTCGTCCATTATTGAGTGCCACCCAGAACTCCCCTCTTGCATTCCTCTTAATGTTATCTGGGAAATGCGGAAGCTGTGCAAAAACTTCACTCGTCGTTGCCTTTGGACCCTCAAGCCAATACCTCAGTATTCGTTTCCTAGTCGTCTCCGCAACAAGAATGTAACTGTTGTTTCTGCTCAGTGCAACTCCATTGGCCACTTTGATTCCTCTCATCAGCACAGTGACTTGTCGGCTCTCTGGGTCATATTTCATTACCCTACCCGTGTTGTCACCAAATATAATTGCCAGCATTATCGCCCTGCCCGCACAACTCATACAGCATCAAATTAGTTTTCTTAGAAATTGTAATAAATCTGGATGGGTGTTCGGTAACTCTTCTTGGAACCTCTATAAATATAATAGGGTCATAAAATTACTGCCTGGGCTGCCCAAATGAGAAGCCCAAGCGAGCTCAGATCAGGCGGTCTAAAGGGGTAAGGGTGTGGTCTCGTTCCTATGACTTTACTACTTTCTTATCTTTTTTAATAAGGTATTGACCTCTATTACAATGAAAAGTTGGAGTTGAAATGAATATAAAAGCTAAATAGAGTTTTCAAACATGTGCATACCATCTTTGAAAGAAAATGCTACTGTCAGTAAAATAAACTGCACCGGTGCGTTGATCGATGTCGAGGGCGTTGGTAAACTTGAAGGGCAGGTTTTCTGCAGCGGAAGCAACTGGTGTAGCAACTCCGCCATTGCTGGGCACCTTCAAGAGCCCAAAATAAGCGTCTGCTATGTAAAGCTCGCATGTTCGTTTGTTGAATTGTAAGCCTAGTGGCCTTCCACAAATGCGTTCCATTCGTGGGTCCATTGACCCATCGCACAACTGCCTCACCCTGTCCTTGTCCGTCCCATCACAACACCCATTTATCAATACGTACGTTACATCAACTTGATTGTAATTATCTTTGATTAGTAAAAATTTTCTTTTTCCCCTTTTTAACAGCTGCTTTATACAACTCTTTTAGGCAGTTAATGTTAGGATTGTATTAAAAAAAAATATAACTTTATATATATAGTTATATTTTTAATACAATTCCATCATTCACTACCTGAAAGAGTTTATTTTTTTATTTAATAATTGTGAATGTTGCTACAATTACATAAAAAGCTATTATTTTTCTATTATACATGTGAGCAATGCTACATAAATTTTATTTTTAACACTATATACTGTATTTTACAGCGTACGTTTTCTTTTTAGCTAATGGTCTATATATGATCACATTATATGTTTAAAATATTGCGTTTAAAATAAATTTTTATATATCCGTTATAATATTTATTAATGACTTCAGGCACCCTGCATGTTAGTACTAGTTATTATATGTTAATTTAAAATATTGCGTTACTATGTTTTTAACTTAATATCTTTTTTAGACTAAAATTATAACCCAAAACAGTTTTTTAAACTGATTATTTAGCATGAAATTTTGGAACGTGGTATGCATTTAGCAAAAAAAAAAAAAAGAAGCTATGTTAATTAGGCCGTTTTTGTTTCAAAGGTGAGAAGTATCCTTATATATATATATAGAGAGAGAGAGAGAGAGAGCTTGTGTATTCATTAATGATTCTGTGTGAGGTACATGCATGCATGGGAGAAGACATACGTACATACCTATTATTTGAAGTTACTGCAAATTCCACCCAGCTTTGCTCGGCCTCTTGCCACTTTAAGATGCGACCATCTGAGACACCAGTGTAAGGACCGTCCCCTTTGCAGTCGAAGGCAATACTTTCAGGCCCTGCTGCTGATATAAGCTGCAGCCTTGTGAAGTTCATCACATTGTAATATCTATCAATACTGGTGGTTTCAGAAGCTGCGAAGCTAGGAAGAGAAGAGAAAAGAATGAAGAAGGAGAAGGAGAAGATCATGAGGAAGTTTGGAATCATAAAGATGACAAAAGTAAGTGCAGCTTTGGGCGCACTTGCAATATTAGACTTGTTCCACGCTGTTCCACTACTTCTGGAGAAAAAGTCATGCCCTTGGGTATTTAAGCTCTCTGAATCTGATCAGAAGTCATCAGAACATTATTAATGAAGGCCAGAAAGGCGTTGTTGGCCTATTAAATACAGCTCTGGCTTTTCCCCCTTTTTTATCTTAGTCACCGAGTTAGGTAAGTATATTTGAAGTTCGCCCTGGTTTTTCACTTATGGCTGCCATTGGAAGATTTGAATTCTAATAATGGGCTAACTTCTTTGAACACGAAATGTTCTTCATCATTGATGAACACTTCTTTTTTTCCTTCTTTTTCCTTTTGATAAGAATTATTGATGCCCTTGAACAGTTCAGAATATCCCTTCTTAGCAGATCAGGAATTCTCAAACCACATAGAGCTAGCTACGTACAACTAGCTCAGTCCCTAACTCAACTTGATATAGAGTGGCCACCGTGAAATTTCACCAGGGATCCACCATGCACCCCAGTTGTTCCACTCCTTAGCACTGATGAGTAATTTGAAACATCATATATATATATAGGGTCATAATAAGAAGTGGGGTGTAAATAGTGTGCAAGTAGGGTTCATTTACTTTTTTTTGAAAAAAAAAAAAAATTAAAACCTGAGAAGAAGAAAAAAAAAGGGAAAAATTATACATCGACATAACAAAATAAACAAGTTTTCTAATTTAATTATATTCTATGATTTTATTTGAAGAATGTCATGCAGTACAATAAATATAGAGACAGAGTCACGAGTTAGTTGTATAACGTAACTCCATCTCATTCCTCACAAATTAATAAGATAAGACAATGGTAAGACCTGAACCGGTTAATCAATTAATGTATGCATAACTGATATATATGTACTAGCATCTGACATTACCGCATTGCATATGCATGTAAATAATAAAAATTTCAAATTTTAGTTTATTTGAATTTTAAGGAAAAAAAAAAAGTTTGCAAAAGCCTTTTGAAAGGATGAACATCTTGTGGTTTTGATGAAAAGGTTTTGTCGTGAGATTAATCAAGTTTTAGTATCTAAAATAATGTCCAAGGATCCAAGGGACATAAATAGTTCAAATAGATCCAACAAAGATGGATAGCTGAGCTGATATAAAATTTGGTTAAGAGGGTTGAAACATATGTTAGAGGAGGGTTTGATTCATGTCCCGCCACATTTGTGCCTCTTTTATGCTAATATCCTCACCCGTAAAGGTTACTGGTTGAGTTGTTTCAACTTTAAAGC
>JAJIYU010010971.1:0-15637 GCA_030144865.1 Tinospora cordifolia
CCAAGGTTCAACCACCATTGGGCAACCAACTTCTCAAAGTTCGAATAAGAGGGCCAAACATGTTCAAGAAAGAACAAAGCAAGACCCCAAGCATTGAAAGATGTGTTTAAAAAAAAATAGGGAAGTGGTCTAAGGTCGATTTAACTTCCCCATCTTGGCAAGAGACTGGAAAGATGTTCTCACTACCACTAGAAAAAGGAATCTATCAAGCTAAGGCATTGCCAATGGAGACAAATTATTAATCTACTTGAGAGACAAACCAAAATGAGCAAGTCTTGGAGATGAAGTTCAACAATTAATTCGTCAAGTTCCTTCATACTAGCTAAAGTGGCAGAGCAACTAAATCTATTGGACACACTACAAGGGACAATGAAGCCAATCCCATGCACTAATTATCCAATAAGAAAGCCAATAAGCCTTCCAAATCATCCCAAAGGCTTGGCGACCCCATATGGAACAAGGACAATAGACAGTAGTGAACCACCAGTCCAATTTCTCATTACCCACTATCTTAATAGAAAAAGGAGAAAGATGTTGCAAAGGATTCAAACACTTGCACTACTCAACAACCACAAATGACTAGAAATCCTCTTGCAAGCCTCGAAGAGGGAAGCAAAACCTCGTTTAGAGATTTTGGATGCCAAAAGGCTTCAAATAATGTTGAATGAGAACTTTTGATCTTTGCTCTCTTGCAAGACTACAATGCCTCGATTGATGGAGCAAATCAGTTTCTTAATATTCATTATGTTATCACCTGAACCACAACCACAATTCCAAATTAATATCTTCATTGGAACACATGCTACAGTAAACACCCACCACCAACTTACACATTCACAATGGATTTGTCCACCAACTGAACATCCATGGGACTCAAGATTGGCAACCACCATATGATCAAAGTGTATCTCTATGTGTTTCCTGTTCCCATCAAGCACCTTGGCAGACTCATCAACAACTCTCTTATTATCCTTCTCAACGACAAGTTGACTCTTAATTGAAGGTGCCATTATACTCCATTCTCGAGTGAGGAGGATATGAGGGAGGGACAAGAGAAGGTCGGGATTGTTGCTCACTTCAAAATCATCAACCAAACATAATATTGGATTGTCGCAAGATAGTCTTCATCTACTTTTTGTTGATATGCTCCTCAATGATTGAATCCAAAACATGAGCATCACTTGGGCTCAATAATTCTTTTGTTGTCAAGCCCTTGGAGTTCCAACCATCCAAATGCCATTGTTTAATAATAGGGCCCACTAGATCCTAGCTAATCATACCTTTCCACCTTGACTAGACCTAAAGCCCTATTCTAGTAGAAACACCTAACCCACCTTGTTTATAGAGTTTTTTGGGTTTGATCTATGAGAATAAGGGCTTGTAACCCATTAAGACATCACCAACTAAGGGCTTGTAACCCATATCCCATTAGGAAGATTCATCACCCGAAGGCACTTTCTGTGCTCCATGAGAAATCCCATAATTCATATTAGCAACATTGAGACCAAGTGGTGATGATTGACTAGCTTTGTTAAGAGACATTTGATTGTTGTACACCACGCCGCTGCTTGAAACTTGCAATGTGCTTAGTGTCCATGCTAGCACTTCATTCATGGTCATATGCACTTTGAAGTCCCCTTATCATCTCTATCACCATAAATGAGTTTTTTCCTCTACTGATCGTCTAGACAAGTGAGTTGCATAGCAAGTTTAGTCATCCAAAGTGTCCCAACTGACTAAAATCCAATGTCTTTGAAGATCAAAGATTCTTAGCTCTATCCACAGATTTCCATTGACAACTTCAATGGAAACAAACAAAAATCCAAAGGATAACTGGTCACATTCAAGATTGCACCAATTCCAAAAGGTAGCCCGTGATAGAGAACAACACGATATAAAGAAACCCCATTGCATTTGTCCACAATTTCATCAAAGATTATCTTCCAACGATCTAGTATTATCCCTTTCCTGTCAATGCAATTGTTTTTTTTTTTTTTTTTTTGAAATAGAAACTAGGAATTTTATTATTATAATAAGGTAAAGCTGGACGAGATGTCCATACAAAACAAGGAAGGCATTACATGAGTAGTTGCAAAATTGAGGGCCACCCCTCATCAAGTCCCCCAAGGAATACCCACCTCCACATTTGAAATTAGAGACCCAAACTGCAAAAAGATAAACTGTTCTTTGTACAATATTGCTAATATCTACCATTACATTCCCAAAAATACAACTGTTCCTATTTTCCCAAATAGCAGTCCAAACTACAAATCTAATCAGCAACTAGTACCGCTTCAGTCTTTGCAGAGTCGATTCCGAAGTTGAGAGAGTGAGATCATCTTCTGTCGGAGGAGGTAGTGCCGATAGAAGATCACGCCACGCTTCCCAAACAACCTTCATAGTCCCGCACTGCCAAAAAAGGTGGAACACGTCTTCCTCAGCGTTCTTAAACAAACAGCACCAAAAAAATATCTATTAGGCATTTTTAACTGCAATTGAACTGAGCAATTTAATTTGCCTAAGGTTACAAGCCACATTAAAATTTTAATTTTCACAGGGATCGAGGATTTCCAAATAATATCAAATCTATTTTCGACTCCACTTCCTTGGTCTGCGTCATCCTGCCCCAAGAATGCGTCATAGCAGGACTTAACAGAGAAGGTTCCACTGTCTTCTTTTACCCATCTCCAAGAGTCCTCTCTGTCCACGAATTGCACTTGTTCCATCCTCTGTAAGATATCAGTCAAATCTTCGATCTCCTCATCTTTCAGAGCTCTCCTAAAATGAAAGTTCCAGCAAGGACTGTTATGAAGGTTCTCCATGCCATTGCTCTTCATCTGATACAGGGTAGCATCCAGCTATAAAGTCAGTCTGTAAAGCCTAGGGTAATCCTCTTTCAAGGACTGCCATCCCCTCCAAGTATCCTCCCAAGCCCGGATTTTCATCTCATTGCCCAATCTCCATTGAATATGACTCAAGAATTTGGGGTAGATCGAGAAAATGGACTTCCAAGGGGATGTTCCTATTGTCTTGTTTTTAAAACCTGCTAACATGTCGTTTTGTGATGTCCCGTGAATGCTGGTAATAACCCTTCTCCATAAAGAAGTTTGCTCCATCGAGAATCTCCATAACCATTTGGCAAACAGGGCTAGATTCCTAAATTCCATGTTTCCTATACCAAGACCTCCTATTTCCTTTTGCTTGCAGATTTTTTTCCATCCAACCAAGAACTGGGGCTTCTCAACACATTCGAATTTCCAAAAGAACTTTTTGATGCACCTCTCAATCTCTTTTCTAATAGTTGCCAACATTTGGAAGATGGACATGTAGTACGAGGGAAGAGCTTCCAAGACTGTCTTAGTAAGGAGCAATCTACCTCCTCTAGACAAGTAGCTACCTTTCAATCCCTCGATTTGGCGCTTGACAGTTTGAACTACCGCCCTCCTAAAAGAAGGCCTAGATATTTCATAGGCCAATCTCCTACAGAAATTTTCAGAATACGCTCTGCATGGGAGAGATCAGAATTAGATAGGTTGATACCTGCAGTCTGACACTTGTGGAAATTGATTTTTAAGCCCGAGATTAAGGAGAAGCTTTCAAGGACTCCCCTAAGCAATTTCCAACTGCACTTATCATTATTGAGGAAGAATAGGGAATCGTCAGCATAGAGAAGGTTCGAGATACTGGTTTTATTCGCCCCCACCTCGAATCCTCGTAATCCATGAGCTTCTGCCTTCTGTAAGATGCCTTGGAGGCCATCTGTTACCAAAATATATAAAAATGGGGAGACAGGATCACCCTGTCTTAGGCCTCTATAAGCCTTGATCTTCTCCCTTGGTCTACCATTAATGATGATCGAATAGGAGACTGAGGAGATGTAGCCCAATATCCACTTACACCATTTGGTTCCAAAACCCTTTTTTTTTTTTCAGAACATATAAAAGATAGTTCCATCTGACCGAATCATAAGCCTTCAAGAAATTGATCTTCACCACTAGCCCCTCTTTGCGACTATCCCTATAGTCCTCGATTGCTTCATTTGCCATAAGCACCGCATCCAATATGTGTTTGTCCTTAACGAATCCCAATTGGGACTTTGCTACCGTGTCCTTGATAACTTCCTTTAGTCTCTTCATCATAACTCTAGCAATTATCTTGTAGAGGCTGGTGACCAAGCTTATGGGCCGAAATTCTTCCACTTTCCTAGAACTGCTTTTCTTGGGAATAAGCTGGATATAGGTCTCGTTTGTGCATCTGTTGATAATGCCGGAGCTGTGGAGTTCATTTACTGCACTGAGCACATCCTGGCGAAGAACTGCCCAATTTTCTAATGAAACGTCATGGAGAAACCGTTCGGACCTGGGGCCTTTTCCCCATCGCAGTGAAAAACTGCATCCTTAACCTCCTCCGCCGAGAATGCCCGTTCCAACGAACGACTCTGATCCTCCGAGATAGGTTTCCAGTCAACTCCATCAACTATCCATTTTGGAATGTTGGGTTCAGAATATAATTGAGAGAAAAACAATAGAATATGCTCCTCGACCTCTGCCATTGATTCAACTACTCTGCCTCCTTCTGCCTCTAACTTTGTGATGACAGCGCAATTCCTTCTCATAGATAGGACTCTATGGAAAAATTTTGAGTTGACATCGTCTTCCTTTGCCCATTTGATGCGGGCCTTCTGGCGAGCGACCCTCTCGATGCAGAGTTCAATTAGGTGGAGCTAAGACAAGAGGGAAGCCCTTTCCTCTCTTCTATCATTGGAGAGACCGAGTTGTTTAATTTGGTCATCGATCTCTTTCAGGTTTTTTGTAAGTCTGGCCCGCTCGCGATAATCTTCAGAGTAGAAGTTCTTGCTCCACCCTTGCAAATCCATTTTCAAGTTTTTGAGTTTCTACATGAATTTGTACCCTTGCCACTGATATTCAACAGGTCTGTTCCACCACCTTTGAAGATTTTCCTGGAAATCAGACATGTCCATCCATTCGTGAACAAACCGAAAGGGAGTGGGGCCCCATTCCACCGGCTGGGAGTCGACGATGATCGGCCAATGATCCGAGGTTGTTCTTGGCATGATGTAGCGAGAAGAGAGTGGAAACATGGAGTCCCATGATGTGTTGACCAAGAATCTGTCGAGTTTGGATAAGGTAACCTGGTCCCTATTATTAGTCCATGCGTACTTTGCATTCTTCAGGTCAATGTCCCTCAACTGCAGTTCATTGATCAAGTCGTCAAACTGGGACATCGAAGGAGTTGTTGTTTCCGCATGACGTTTTTCCTCTAGTCTCCTGATGGCAATGAAGTCGCCTCCGATGCACCACAGTCCAGACAAAAGTGACGAGAGGGCGGCAAGCTCGTCCTAGAAATCCAATCTTTCAATGCTCGAGCATGGTCCATATACCACTGTGAACGAGTCATTATGCTTTGGGCTTTTCAGCTTGACCGATAGAGAGAACCGTCCCTCGAATTTGTCAATTACCTCAAAGGTTTTGGTGTCTCAAGCAATCAAGATACCCCCGGCCGTCCTCGATGCAGGGAGACAAGCCTAAGGAAACGACGTCTCCACAGCTTGGCAATTAGGTCCGCTGAGCAGGCTGACTTCTTGGTCTCTTGCAGGGCAATGATATTGGGCTTGGCGTAAAGGATCATTCGACGGATGAGGTTAGCCTTCCTGGATGAACTGCATCCTCCATATTCCAGAAAAGAATCCGCATCTAAACCACAAAACGCTTCCCTTATTGCCGCCCTAAGGTGACTCCTCCAACTATAACAGCTGAAGATTGATCCCATGAAGGAAGAGCGCCACTCGTCTTTCTATTTCTCCTTCATCCTCTAGTACCTCTTCTGGCATACTTTGGTGGGAGGGCGTCTTATTGTCATCGTCTTGATCCTCAGCTTGCAATTGGGAATCGGCAGTTTCCTTTTGAGCATTAGAGCAACCTGCATCATCAGAAAGAGACAACAGTTGAAAACTAGAGCATACCTTGTCTTGTTGTGAAAAGGCCTCCAGGTTTTTGCGTTCAGCTTCCTCTTCCGAGCATTCATTGGTCAAACGGGTCTTCGATCTCCTCTTTAAGTCTGTTCCTCCCGACAGCCTCTCCGAGTCATCATCAGACTTTTCGATCACCACTTCCTTGCCTTTACTCCTCTCAATGTTCGTCATCTCAATCCATTTATTTTGTAGACTAGACGTGCCTTTACTCCTTGCATAAGTGAAAATCAAAGCCCCTGTTGGGGTATGGGGCCCCCGGTTAGCTTTAGACTGGCCCACCTCTTGTTTCAGGTTCCCATGTAACTGCATTTGAGGCCCACCTTCTAATTCAGATCCTATTTGAACCACTTTACTCCTCTCCTTGACCTGATAGCATCCCAATGATACATCCTCTTCTTCCTCACTGCATAAGTCTAAAATGACGGTTCTCATTCTCATGCTGATGTCTGCACGTGTACGTTGCCACAGTCCGTCGCCTGACTCCTGTCCTCCAGCAGCAGACATTGGTCGCCGAGCTGACGATTCTGATAGCAAGTACGTTCTCGAGCTTTCCGCCTTCTCCATCGCCTTTGTCCGCCAGGAGCCCTCCGTTGCCCGAGCTTTGTTCTTAACACTTTTCCGATCAGCTTTCCTTGCTTCTTCCACTTCTGGTCCCCACGTCTTCTGTAAATCCATGAGCTTCAACATTGTTACCCCATTGTCATCATAAATCTCTAATTCCGCCAGTAGGAGCCCCGATTCGAGGCCTCCTAGCTTCATGATTGCTAACTCCCTTGATTTGTTAGACAGGGTATCCTCCATGATGTCCATCATCCCCTTGCATCTCTCTGCAACCTCAGCCAGAAAACTTATCGTCCACTTCTCCGCCAAGATTCCTTCGATCCCAACCCAGCTATTTCTATAGACTATCTGCCTCTGCTCCCATAACTCAAACTCATACCATTCATGCACAATGATGTCCGTTAGGAATCCTTCCTGCTCTGGGCCCATTAGCTTGGAAGTTTCTTGGCCATCCTTGCATTGCAAGACTACTCTGCCAGCGTCTAGAATGGTGAGGTTGGGTTCCCTACCCAGGATGAGGGAAATATCATCCTCGATCTCCTGCCACGAAAAGAAATCAGAGTTGCGAACGATCTTGACCTTCGTTGATCGTATATCTTTTTTCAGTGGGAACTTTTTTCTTGTTTTCTTCTCTTCCATATTGAGTGCCTTGTTTCCAGTGGTTAGTTCGCCTCGCTGACTATTGGTTGATGCTTGGGCTTCCTCTCTTGTAGTTTTCTTAAATTGAGCTCTAGTTTTCACCATATGTACTGTGTTATGGATCTCCTTAGTTATATCCTCTAGTATCTTAATGAAGTCATTCCGCGTATTGAGGTCTTCTGGAATATAAATGGTCTGGAATACTCCTTTCACCAACTTTGAAACCTTCATAAATCTTCCACGTTGATTAGTCAAGATTTCAATAAATACGGTATACGTTCCCAAACGTTTGACACTCTTGAATTCGTTCTTTTTGGGAATACTAGTAGCATTTTTCATTTCAATAGAAAACTAGGCAATATCAGCCTTCAAGAATGATAGTGCGTAGATGGCGTTGAATGTCAACTCTTGAATAATGAAATCGCCTGTTGGCGTCGCCACCTCAACCTTAAAGGTCTTGAACTTGGAGTCAAAAGAGAATAACTTTCATATGTGTAGGCTATTCCGAGGAAGACTGTTCTCGCCTCCACACGTGCCCTTCCTTTGGAACGTGGAACGTTTTCTTCGTTTTCTAACTTCTATCCATTCATCTCCTTCCCTACGAAGTGTTCCATTGTTTCTCCGATTAAAGCAGAGCGGTAGCTCAGTTTCATTTCATTTCATCTTCCCTCATATCCAGGTTCTCTTTTTACTTCCACCGTTCCCGGTCCTTTATTTCTCATTCTCCGTTTTCAGACCTCCAGGCCTCGTTCTCAGTGTTCCACTTCCGTTCCACGTTCTCCGTTTCCGGTGCTCCATTTCCCGTTCTCCCGTTCTCCATTCCCCATTCTCCCAACGACCCGTTCTCCGTTCACGAGCATTTTGTCAAAAAAAAAAAGGAAGTTCCTCCCCCCTACCTAGCACGCTATGATTAGGGTATTTTGTTGACCGTATTTGTGTTGTTCATTTCTCATGTTCCTCGCTTTACCACTGTTTGATGGAGCCTCTAAGCTCCTTTTCAACTTCGTAACTTGCTTGTTTTTTCTTCTCCTAGTAACTACACTCCATCCTCTTTCCTTTTGGAGCGCTCGTTTCCACTCCACGTCTCCTCCTCGCAATCTGTAGTTGCTCGTTCTATCATAAGAAAATAAAATACAGGTACAGGAAACAACAGAAGGAGACTTGCATGGGTATGTTACAGTAAAAGGGAAAAAAGTAATCAACTATTGAAAGCCCTGTCAATGCAATCGTTTCGACATCAAATCATCATATTTCTCCATGGAAAGTCATCCAACAAAATTGAAAAATCATATTCATCTTCATTACTGAATTTTTGCTTCTATTGAGAGAGGGCTTTCTCCGGTTATTACTCGGATAAGTGCATGAGTAACATCCAAGAGAATTAGATGAACAATAGGAACCATAATAGATCTGGATTACTCTTCGATCTAACACCAAGAGAACACTTCTGATTGGCCTGTTATTGACACCTTTCATGACATTAGTAGTTAATTATATGAGCAGCAGCAGTTGTCAAATCATTCATAGGCTCCTTTAGTACCTTCTGCACTTGTAATGTAGCACCTGAACTATCCTTATACTCACCCAAGTTATTTGTTCATGGGCCACTAAGATCACTTTAATAAGATGTGCCTCAAGAGCTTGCCAAACGAGGAGCTCTATCACCATGCAAAATGGCTCTTAAGCCTTCAACCATGTTCTTCCAACTAGTGGCCTCCTCTTCATCAGGAAGGCAAATGGTTTGTTGTGAGACATTTACGATCATCATGAACTAAAGGAAGCTACCTCATCGACTAGAGTAGGACTCCACTAGCAAAACATGATTACGTCTTCATCAAACATGTTTGAAGGTTTCATCCTTTTGTGCTTTTTTAGCTTGAGAGCTGTTTGAATTACACGTACCATAGCTTTTATGACTCAAAGTCTCAAGTGAAAGCATGGATGTGCCATTTGTCATAGCCTCAATGTCTTGGATATTTGATTCCATGCAAGCACCAAAAATTCAAAATCACCTCGCCCATAAAACTTGAAATTAATTCAAGGAATCCCAATTCAACAAGGAGAATTTTCAAAAAAATAATAAAAAACAAGACATTGTAGAGAAGTATAAAAAGTTACTCTATAAATGTTGTCAAGATCTAAGCTTCTTTGGATTATGAAACAAAATTGTATAAAGAACACTCTTTAAACTTAAAGATCTAAGTTTCTAGCGAGGAATTTCCAATTAGACCAACATTGACGTTTTCTTTTATGCTAAAGACATATCAAAGAATGATAGTTGAATCAATACGAAAAGACAAGGTCAAACACATGGATTTCAACATGGTATGAAAATTATACGAAGTTCGTCGAAATTAGCCGAATTAATTAGGTAATTTGGACAATCGAAACAATGTTCACCTGTAATTATAAAATTATAAAATTTCGTCGAAATCTCCAAAAAATCGGTGAAGTTCACTTAAAATCGAAGTTTTGAAGATTATTGGAGAAAAAAATTGTATTAAAGCCGTGAAAAAGTGCGTTTTTAATGAAAGAATTTATGTGGTGCACAAAGTTTGTTCTGTATAATTATAGAGATTGTATAACAAAGTCATTCTCTATAAATGAAAAAAATTTAAGGTGATATATGTATAACTGACTAGTGGCTATCTAAGATAAAGAAGAACAAGTTGTAACTTGAAGAAGAGATGATAGAGAGAAAAGTCATAAAAGAAAAATAAGCTAAAAGCCTAGGAGGAAAGACGTTGAGAAAAGAAAGAGAAAGAAAAACTATAGTTTATATTTACAAGACTATTAGGGTTTGACGATAAATTTTTCTTTGTTTCTTACTTTTTTCGAATAATTTTAGGTTAACACGTGTGATGAGTATAAAATATTGTTAATGTTAAAATACATGTTCAGAACCATTATATGTAAAATGTATTTATTATGTTTGTTTTTAGTATTTGTAATAGAAATTGTTCATATTTTAGCATTTACATAGTATATTTTTGAATTTTTCTAAGTTGATAAATTTTTACAAAAATTCTTTCGAATTTCTCGAACTCTTCGAATTAATTCTAATTTTCAAAGGTCGAAGTTTGGGACGAAGTCAAATTTCTGTTCCTTAGATTTCAATAAATACAAATAAATCTTCTCATTTCATGAACATATGAAGCAAAGCCAATAGTGATACCTTTGCAATACTTATAGTTTGTTGCTCCATTGCTTCATGTATGGTGGCTCTATCATGTTCTCGCATGCTAGAAAACAACAAAAATTTATATTATTCTCATGTCAATAGCAACACATTTAACTAGAATATAAAAGTACTCACTTCATTTGTAAGTGGCTTTCTACCATTCTTTTTTTTAAACGGAAACATTTTATATATATATATATATATATATATTAACAATAATAATAATAATAATTATGAGCGAAGTGATTTATATAGTTTGGGATGAGATATCCTAACTGCCACAAGATCACAAAATCAACAGTTCTACCCTACAAAACATTGATCCGTGGAATTAACACAAAATGGAGGACCAATTTCTTACCCACTCCACCCAATAATATCCCCTGGATAGTTTTGATACAGAGACCCAACAAGCAAAAAGAGCTTTCTACTGTTCTTTCATTGTTGAGGTACATCTTAGTTGAAGATGTCATGAGAATGAGATAATGTTCAAAACATTTTTTGGAAAAAGCTAGTTATATTCATTAGATCATTTATTACACGAAATGAGATGTATAAAATACACATATCTATTAAACATAAAAAATATAGCTTCCCTAGCAGTCGCATTTATTATAGTAGATTATGTATAATTCAAGGAAAATAAAAGTAAAATCATTAATGAAGAAGTGTGTCCCACATAAGTGAAACGAGTTAAAAGATTAATTTATGTAATGGGGTGGATCTTGCAAAGTATATAAAAAAACAAATAGAAAGCAAGGGGCAGAATTTCCTTTCAATAAGCCTGCCACTTATGATGTCATTATACACACACACACATGCACAATTTATTTTAGGTTTTCTCCATATTAAATCTGATTTTCTTATATTTTACACTATTCTAAACCTCTCCAAAAACTTAAGAGTTGTCAAAGGAGAAGAAAGTAACATTAGAAAGCTACCCAAGAAGGCTCCAAAGGGTGTCCAGGAAGCAAATTTAGGGTTTATAGGTAAGATTTGTAATTGTTTCTCTTCTTTTTTACATGTTCCAAGAAGGGTTTGAGTTAGAATTTAGTTAGAATCCATGGAAGCAAGGTTATATGATTCTTTTGCTCATTTTGGGTGTAAATTTAATTTATTTACACTCATCATGGAAGCAATAGGAATTTTTATGGTTTCATCTAACATGGATTATCAAATCCCAAAATTAAGATTTATTTGTAAATCTGATGTTTAAGAGTGGGCCCACTTTGAGACATAGCCCATCATGCTCCAAAGAACAAGGCCTATAATAATAAGGCTGCTTCTTCACCACTTTCAATTAAGCATTTTTTGAAAAACATATCTTCTTTGACTTCTCATTCTCATTTTACGTAGATCCTACTAATATTCTATGAAAGCAAACTACAAACGTTAGCAGAACATATGATGTCAGTGGGCCGCATTCCCATTTCTGCTACTACTACTAGAAAGATGGGTGCAACTTGTGAATTCTACTAACATTATCAAATTAAAATTATTTAAGAAAAATGATATTATATCATTATTCCAGACTTCCTAATTCTTTTACAACTATTAAATTGTTAACATTGCAATTAATCTTAAATATACTTATCCAAATCTTAAAAATCGGCCAGTTGCCACAAACAACATAAATGAAGCTGTCATGAATAAGAAAAGAACATAATCTCATGCAGTAACATTCACAAGCAACCACGATACCAGTGAGTACATACATTTTAATCAAGTTCATGAAAGATCAAAACAAAATGAAATGCCAATACAAGTCATTGTTTCCCTTCATTTACCTATCAAATTCATCTATACAGCAAAGCCCACCATCAGCCAAAACGAGTGCCCCAGCCTCTAGCATCCATTCCCCTGAATATTTATATGTTTATTTAATAGATGAGGTATTATGCCAAAGACACCACTCCATTAAAAATAATAATAATAACAGAACGCATAAAAACTAGAACATTAAAACTTTCAGAAAATTGAAACTGAAAAAAAAAAAACAGTTGATTGTCATTATTCAGCTAATAATTACAAATCACAACACTTGGTTTCTAATAATGGTGCTTCTGAAGTCTATTATATCTATAATGTTTCTTCAAATAAATGAACAATGAAAACGAGGTGCTCAAAACATAGTCCACTGGAATATGGTTCAATAAAAGAAAAACTTCTACGATGTAACTTTTTGGCTTCTTGAAAATTTTGAAGTCCAAAGTAAATGTAATATTAAAAATGCAAATATTTGCCCTAATAATTGATAAAATGCCATAAGATTTGATAAAAGTTAAGTTTTTTCTTACAAAATGCTAAAGTTTAGCAAATTTTGAGAAAATATGACAAACTTTGATAATAGAGAAAACAAGTGTGATATCATTGGCAAAAAAGTACTAAGAATTATGCATTATTTTAAACTTCATCAACCAATATAGCAATATGAACAAGAAAAAAAAAATCTAAGTGATAACAAATTATGTTGCTTTAAGGAACGGGAATTATGTAAATACCCTACCGAAGATGTTTGAAACTCACTACAGAAAGGAAAAATGAAATCGTCATTGCACTATGTGATTCGGGAATGGAAGCCTGAAATTCAATGGAATAACCGAGTTTTTTGTTGCCGAGAAGAGTGGGGGATATTGAAAGGATACTTTATAGAGGAATGGTCTAAGAGAACATTGGAGGAGATTGCTCAACGGTGCGAAGGACTAATTCAGAGGGCAAACACTTTTGAAGGTGGCCTGTAGTATGAGACAACGAACGTAAAGGTGGCTAGATGAAGAAGTAGATTCTTACTAGAAAAAAATGGAAATACCGAAGGGGGATGATTCATTCTCAATTAGGCTATTTTGAGTAAATTCAGTTGAATAGGAAAAAGAGCACGTAGCAAAAAGTCAACATGAAGGCAACGGGATTGGAGATAAAGAAGCTGGAGAAGACAAGATAGCCAGGGGTTTTACTATCACCGAAAAATTAGAGGATTATGGGAAGGGGAAGTCGTTGGCGGTGTCACTTGTCAACCCACGTCAAGGGATGAACTTGGACATGTCAAACCGTGATAGGGTGGCTATGAAGGTTTGAGAGTGGATGCATGGAAGAGGGGCCTAGGAAGACGGAGTGATAGATGACAAATGGGTGGCAAGACGTAAGGACATAAAGGGAGGCACATCGAATAAGATGGTGTTCGAGGATCAAGAAGTAGTAAACGACAATTGAGCTGAAGAACAACAACAGTTGTATCTAGTAGGTAATGGCATTGAGGGGAATGAGCAAAATACAAAGGGATACAAAGGGTAAAATAAACTTGTATTCGAGAAGGAAAAAACAAGAGATCCAATTTCAATGCATTCAGATGGCAGATTCTGGGATGAAGACAATGAATAGTAAACAATTGCGAATAAGGCGTAAGTTAGAGTCTGTTTTAAAAGGGAGTAGGGAAGATGATGATGATGGGATATCAAAAGAGGATCAGATGTTAGTATTTCAAGAGGCTGAGTCTTCAGGTTATTGCAGTAATACATCAGATGAGCGAGACCACTTGGACGGTGAAAGGGAGGAGTATGAAGTGTTTTAAAGGTAATGTGCAATGGCCTTGTCTCGACAACGAAAATGCAGAGGATGGAGGAAAAAATGAAAAATATTTGCGGTCGAGTTCGACATCAATATCTTTGGTCCCTAATTTAGAGGAAGAAAAGCCAAGATTGCATAGCTCAAGTTCGGAGAAAAGTAAGAAGTTGGTTGAACCACTTAAAAAAAATTGAGGTGGAGGAAATTCTAAGGAAGATCAATGTGTTTATGATTCAGCTACAGTGAGTGAAGGAGAAGGACGGAGTAGAGGATGGATCTTAAGGGAAGATGACTTGGTAGGAGTGGATGGGGAGTTTAGTTCTTTAGTAATGAAGATTGTGTCCTAGAATTTTTGGGGTTCTGGTTCTAGAAATAAAAGAAGGATGATCAAAAGATTAATAGGGCAAAGTAGTCCGGATGTAGTAACTTTTCAAGAAGTTAAAACGAGAGAAGTAGGTAGAGAGGTGATTGGAGAGTTGTGGCCATCTAGATTTAAAGATTGGGGCTTACATGCCTGCAGTTGGGATAGCAACGAGGTTGCTTGTGACGGGGGAGATGAGGAGGTGCGTGGTGACAGAGCAATTAACTGGACAGTTTACATCATTAGTTAAAATTCAGCACAGAAGGGGCAAAATGGTGGTTAACAGAAGTGTATGGCCAAGTAGCAAAAAGGGGAGGGACTGTTTTTGGGATGAATTAAGTGTGTTGCATGTATTATGTGGAGAGAGATGGTGCATTGCAAGGGACTTTAATGGGGTTCGGCTTCCTTCGAAAAAAAAACAATGGACGATACACTCGCAGTATGAAGGAATTTGATCGTTTGATGAGGGAGTTGGAAATTCATGATCCTCCTCTTTTCAGTGGACGTTCACTTGGTCCAATTTTTAGAGGGATCGAGTCTACTGTGGATTGGATAGATTCTTGTTCAACGAGGGGTGGGTAGAGATTTTTTCATTGTGTTGGCAGGAGGTGGGAGGTTGTTTTGTGTCGGATTCCCTTAGTACCTCTATTCCTCAATGGGGTCCAAGTCCAAAGAGATTTAATGGAAACTTGGTTTTTCATGTGAAATTTATAGAAAAGGTAAAGGCTTGGTGGTCTTCTCTTTTTTATGGCAATTGGGAGCATGGTATGAAAATTCGCCGAAATTTGTCGAAATTAGCAGAATTAATTAGTTAATTTAAAAAATAGAAACGAAGTTCGCCTGTAATCATAAAATTATAAAATTTCGTCGAAATCTTCGAAAAATCAGCGAAGTTCACTTAAAATTGAAGTTTTGAAGATTTTTGTAGAAAAAAAAATGTATAAAAGCTGTGAAAAAGAGCATTTTTAATAAAAGAATTTATGTGGTGCACAAAGAGAAAGAAGAACAAACTATAACTTGGAAGAAGAGATGATAGAGAGAAGAGTCATAAGAGAAAAATTAGCTAAAAGCCTAAGAGAAGAGACGTTGAGAAAAAAAAAACAAGAAAAAAGAAAACCAAGGTTCATGTTTGCAAGACCATTAAGGTTTGACAATAAATTTATTTTTGTTTCTTTCTTTTCTCTAACAGTTTTAAGGTAACAAATGCGATGTGCAAAAAACATTGCTACTATTAAAATACATGTTCAAAACCATTATATGTATACTTTTATATGTAAAATATATTTATTATGTTTGTTTTTGATATTTTTAATAGAAATTGTCCATATTTTAGCATTTACAT
>JAJIYU010010972.1:0-15710 GCA_030144865.1 Tinospora cordifolia
TTAAAATAGCTCAAGCAAAGAAGAACTAGAACTAAGGTTGCCAAGAAGGAGGCAAAGAGAGAAAGCAAGAGAAATTTTCAACTCTTGTCTTTGGGATGAATGAAATGGGTGGAATAGGGAGGTTTATATAGGGCCATCTTCTAAATAGTGTCTCTATCTTTTCAATGTGGGATTATTCATTCCTACACATGCCACTTTAACATCTCAATAAATGAGATATTTCATTCATGAATGTCTTTCCTTTACACATTACTTCTCTATGTATATGACCATCATACTAAACGAAATATTATTTTCATGAGTGCATCTAATTAATATTTTATACACATACTTTTCTATATTTATATTATACAAAAAATACTATTTTCTTATTCAAATAGAGAAGCATATATTTACCCAACAATTTTATATGTCTATTATTAATCAATGTATATCCCTTTATACTTCTATGCTAACTGATTAATTGCATACCCATGACAAATATATATATTTATATATATGTATTTATATATAAATATATACATATATGTGTTTTAAACTCAATTTTTGGTTATTAGGTCACTAACATTTCAAGTATTACAGAAAGATGGGAGCCTCCATTAATATATTGACTATTGACAGTTGAACAAGGTGACAATAACGAACAAGTACCTTCTCCCTCGCGTTGATGACTTGTTTGACCAACTTAGAGGTGTCTTTATGTTTTCAAAGATAGATATACAATCTAGTTACCATCAACTGAGAGTTAAGGAAGAGGATGTACCAAAGACGACCTATCGACCTCATTATGGGCACTATGAGTTCTTAGTTATGCCATTTGGCATGACAAATGCCCTTGCGATATTCATGGACCTGATGTAGAGAGTGTTTCATCCCTATCGATTCATTTGTTATTATCTTTATTGATGACGTTCTTATTTACACGAAGATTAGGGAGGAACACACCGAGCATTTGAGGATCGCATTGCAGACTCTTCGATATTACCACTTGTATGCTAAGTTTAGCAAGTGTGATTTTTAGGCCATGTAGTAGGAGCCGATGGTATTTCTATAGATCCGGCTATGGTCAAGACTATTATTAGTTGGCTGAGACCTACCAAAGTAACAAAGATTCGTAGCTTCTTAGGTTTGGCATGCTATTATCATAGATTTGTGCACAACTTCTCGAGGATTGCTACACCAATGACGAAAGTTACTCATAAGGACGTGCCCTTTGTATGGAAAGATAAGTGTGAGAATGTCTTTCTTAAGTTGAAGCGTCATTTGACATTTGTGCTAGTACTTGTGCTACCTGAACCAAGCCGTTAGTTGGTGATCTATACAGATGCATGTGGGACAGGCCTTGGGTGTGTGGGTTGACCGCATAATTTCTTATGCCTCACGATAGTTGAAGGTACATAAGAGAAATTACTCCATCCATGATTTAGAGCTGACAGCAGTAGTGTTTACAGTCAAGAATTGGCAACACTATCTGTATGGTGAGCGTTTTACACTTCATTCTGATCATAAGAGCTTCAAGTATTTGTTTTCTCATAAAGATTTCAACTTGAAGTAGAGGAGATGGATGGAGCTACTTAAAGATTATGACTTTGCCAGTAAGTACCCTCCCAGGAAAGCCAATGTAGTCATTGATGCACTAAGCAGAGTATGGGTCAAGAATGCTTGTGTGGCTACACGTATGTCTCAAGAGTGGAGGATGATTGATTATGTGACAGTGATGAGTATCCATGAGACTTCGACTGATACCAAAGTCAGTGCACAGATGAGAGCCTAGTCATTGCTACTTGATGAGATCATAGAGGCGCAGCCTCATAACGTTGATTATGTGATGTACTGAGAGTGGGTAGATGACACTTCTCATGTGGAGTGGTCAATTGACAGTGATCGTGCACTAAGGTTCAGGGGATGATTGTGGGTATGAAATGACCCTCACCTGATATAAGGAGTGCTAGTAGAGTTGCATTGCTCGAGGTATACCATTCATCCAGGCATCAATAAGATGTATTAGGATGCTTGACGTACTTATTGGTGGTCGAGGATGAAACAAGATATTGCGGCCTTTATGCAAAGATGTAACATGTACCAACAGGTTAAGGTTGAGCACCGAAGACCTGGTGGTTTACTACAGCCCTTGTCTATTCTTAAGTGGAAATAGAAGCACATTACCATGGACTTTGTGATGTGGTTACCCCGGACTCAGCGAAGACATGATACTATTTGGGTCATTCTGGACTAACTAAGTTTGTTCATTTCCTCCCAATTTATACAAGAGATTCAGTTGAAAAGCTAAATCAATTGTATGTCCGCGAGATCATGAGATTACATGGGATCCCAATGTCCATTGTGTCTAATAAAGATGCTTGATTTACGTCCTATTTTTGGTAGAGCTTGCAAAATCAGTTGGGGACTAAAGTAAACTTGAACACAACCTTCCATCCACAGACTGATGGTCAGTCTGAGAGAGTGATCTAGATTTTAGAAGATATGCTCCGTGTATGTGTTCTTGATTTTGGTGGTAGTTGGGAGGATTATTTGATATTGTGTGAGTTTGCACATAATAATAGCTACCAGGTGAGTATCGCCATGACACCGTTTGAGGCATTATATGGTCGCCCTCATAAATCGCCAACTTGTTGAGCTATGGTTAGTGATATAGCAGTTTTTACCCTACTTTTGTATTGGAGCAAAATGAGAAAATTCAGGAGATCCGTCAGAACATGAAGATAGCTCAAGATTGACAGAAGAGTTATGCAGATAACCAAAAGAAGGTCTTTGAGTTCGATGCCGACGATTATGTACTCCTTCATATTTTTTCTCGACAGGGGCAGACTCAGTTTGACATTTCAGGAATACTCGCTTCGAGATATATTGGACCATTTGAGATTCTTGAAAGAATAGATCCCATTGCATGCCAATTGGCATTACTGCCTCAGTTAGATGGAGTACACAATGTGTTTCATGTATCAATGTTGAGAAAGTACTACCTCGATCCCTTGCACGTGATTGATTGGAGATATATTGAGTTGCGAGAAGATTGTACATATGATGAGGCTCCGTTAGCTATCATTAATTGAGTCGTGAAGAAATTACATAACAAAGAGATATTAATGGTATGGGTACGTTGGCAGTTTCATGGTGCCAAGCAGGAGACCTGCGAGCGAGAGGACTGCATGGCAAGTTACCTCCCTGAGATTATAAAAGTTACTTCTTGATCTTTTATTATTCTAGTAAATTTCGATGACAAAATTTGTTTTAAGGAGGGGAGACTGTAACGATACGTATTTTTTTGACATTGAGTCGATGAGTTCGACTTGTATTTTCAAATATAAATTAATGAATTATAAATAAAAATACGTAATTTTACGACAATTGAATTGATTAATAAGTATATTAAATGAAAAAATACATAAAATAATGATAATAATTATATAGTTGGGATTTAGTTGATAAAAAATGAAATGATATAATAAAATTAATTAATTTTTGCATATATATATATATATATAAGATGATAACAATATATATAAGTATGATGTTATAAATACATATTTATTGGGAGCTGATTTTGTAAAAATAAATAAATCAATCAATAACAAGAGATATTATCCATTAGGTGGATAGATAATTCAAATGGTGATTACCTATTCATGGAAAACAAAAAAATAAAGAAATGGATTTATCTTGGCATTAATGAATCGTAGGACTGACCCCAAACCTAACCAAAACAAAAAATTATAAATAGCCTTCATTTCCTCTCTTTATTCTTGTTCAGCCCAACTTCATTCGGGAAAGTAGAAGGAAAAGAAAGAGGAGAAACCGAAAAGACGAAAAAAAGAAGAAGCACAAAGAGGGAGAAAAAGAGGAAGAAAAGGAAAGAAAAGAAGAAAAGAAAAGTTGTCCATTCTCGAGGAGCTGATATTTTGGGTAAATTATTTTTATTTCTTTTCAATTCAGAATTGTTATGAAAGTTATGAATTACTAATTTTCTAGAATAGTGTTTAATAAAAGTGTTAGTCAATTGTGTAACCTAAAACTAGGGTATATTTTCACTAAGAGTAAAACTACACAATATATATATATATACATATCATTGTGTTCAAATCAATGAGTAGCATATAGATATATACTTTATTTGTACTGATGTAGGCCCAAAGAATTTATATGATAATTAAAAATCGACATATAGAAGGTATATCTTATTAACGCTGAAATTTAGTTAATGGGTACTAAAATGTCTAGAATGAAATTTCAAACTTAATGACACGAAAATTAAGATTTTTGAAGGTCAATTGATATATTAAATTTGCATTTATGCAATTTGAGGATTAATGAATAAAAAATATATAAAGCTATATAATATTAAATAATAGAAAAAAATGTTATATATATATATACAATGTTGTACAACATTATAAAATACTTATGAAAAAAATGTGTAACATAGGAAATAATTAAAATTTTCCTATTTACTATATTGAACCGCCAATTTTATAAAAGATGTTAGTTATTATATATCAAAAGTGTGACGTATGTCGACGATATAATTTTTTAGTATTTTGGGTCAGTATTAAGGGCTTAATTGCACCAATTGACTGTATTTAGTAAAATTGACCGAGTCAATCTTTTGATTGATCAAAGACTATAAAGTTAAATTTGAGCCAAGTTTCATATAGATATTAAGAAACCATGTTGATTACATAGGATTAAACACTAGCGAGACATGACCTGTTACGAGAGGACTATCGGGAGCTGGGCATCCTTGTGAGTAGTATTTTCTAATTTATCACTCAAACTTGTTATTCTGATCGTAAGTGAAATCTTATTACATATTGCAATGCATTAACAATCTTTAAATAGGTTTCTAAATAAAAATGTGCATCGAATCTCAAGGTTCGATGGTACGAATTAGGGTATTGGATGTGGTTGAGCTTGAGGACTAGATGTCATTATACTTGGAGGTACATTTTGTGCGGGTTCCCAATTCTCCCTCTACTAAGGATCTGAGGCCGCCATATATAAGGTATGTTTTGACAGATCCTTATGATATTGTATGAGAATACACCTAATTGTCTGTTGAGCCCACTCGAGTGGATTTATTATTGCCTTGTAAGCTAGTGAGAGCTTTGGCATGTGTTTTCAGCATTAAAACTATTTTCAAAATGGAAGGTGCACGACTGCACTGTGGATTTAACATTCATTAACTATTGCATTCATTCGTATATTATTGTTGTACATGGATACATGACATTATTTTATAGAATTCTTATTCCATGCTATAAATTAGACTACATTACTCATTGAGCCGCTATAAATAAATTGACTCACTATTCTAACATTCAAGGTTCTTTTTCTATGGACAAAGGGAAAAAGGTGGTCATAACATAGTGCAATGTTCTCAATTTCTTTTAGTAGGTTCTATACAATGTTCATTACTTTGAGAGTTAGTATGATGTCTAGGGGGTAAGGAACCCATTATAAATCTTTTCATTCAGGCATTTCTGCTTACTGCTATATTAAGGGGATTGTACATAGTTAATTTTTGTTTAACTTAAAAACTTTTACTGCAATTATTTATTTAGCTACTTTTGCATCTCTTGAGATTACTTTGATAATGTTATGTATAGGGTATGAAAGAGGCTTAACATTGTTTTGGCAAGCTCGACTTGCGAGTGGGTTTGTCAGGGCACTATGCCGATCTGTTCGTCCTTTTCCCTTAGAGAAAAGGTTATGACAAAACCTATCACCCAACCTGGGAACGAGAGATATACCCATCGCCCCATCTCCAGGAACTACGGTCACACCCATCATTCTATTATCAAAAACTAGGGACAAACTCATCATTTCTTATCACAAGAACACCCACAGTGACCCACCGTAGACCACTACGCCAGTACGTGTTTCAATTCTCAATTTATCTTTACTTGAATATCAACAAACAACTCATGACAAGCATAGTTATCATTTCATCCTGTATAACGCATCATTGTACAATAACTTAATCATGTTGATCATCTCATGGACATATAAATAAAGCAATAATCATCTCATGTTATAAAAGCTTGTAAACACTGAACAAAGACATATAACTCAAAGTTGTTCTAGCATTCATGCATTCATATTATTCATAAATCATTGAAACAATATCCTAGCATGCTTCTAAGCCTTCATTTAAAATAACATACATCATGCTCAGTATTTAAACTCAAATAATACAAATGAGCAAGGTAATTACTTCCACTTGTTGTTTTGTTTCTTTTGACCCTCTTTTTGTTGCTTTAATAGCCTCAAATCCTCAACCTTTCAAGATTAAAGCTATTTTCTTAGTATTCGATATAATCATAATATTGTTAGATCGTAATCTAATGATTACTTAATCATGGTGGTGTGTGGTATGGAAAAGAATCCCAATAGATATGCAACAATGTGTTTTCCCTTCTACGTATTACAATAAAAGAGAAGGGTATCACAGCAACCAAAATGTATAGGTGAGGGGTAAGAGAAGAAGTCAACAAAGCATTATCGCAGTAGCCAGGATGCATGTATGAAAAGCAAATAGGGTCTCAAATGTGTCATTGTGGTAACCAGGGAATATTAATAGCACTATCGTGGTAGTCTATGTACATTAGTTGCACTATCGCAGTAGGCTACTGCGTTAGTCACAACAATCTTGAAAAAACTTCACGTTCGTGTGAGTTCTTCTTCCCCTTGTTCATGATACTTCAATATAATAACTTAAGGCTCAAAACAAGCATTAAAATGTGTAGAAGTATGTTATGCCTTGATCTTACGTGCCTTTTCTTTCGTTTTCCCTTCAAATGGATGCCTCTTACTGTACTATCCAAATTTTCAACCAGACCTTCATTCACGTGTTGTCTCACATGTGGATCGTCCCTATTAAAAATTGGAATGCTACTTGAAAATTTCATTCTGTCAAAATCTTTTTCTTCAAAATTAAACTCATAATAATTGGTTCTCAAGTCAATATCTGGGTAAATATTTATCAACACAAAGACATCAAGAGAATTTCTCAAAATACTCATTGGATTTCTCAATATCAATTATAGATAATGCAGCGGAAATACTTTAAAACTTGTAATCAAAACAAAAATGTAAAAATAAAAATAAAATATTGCTTACAATTCCGGTTAACTAAATTCAAATCAAATAAATACATGAAAATCATTTCAGTAAAATTAAAAAAATACCATCTCCAGTGCCACCTATCCCGAACTACCTCCCCAATGAGGTGTCCAATTAAAGTGCGAGTTTCAAATGTAAGTTATCACACTCTACGTCTATATGTACCTAGAAATAAAGTGAGAGTGAGCTCGAAAGCCCAGTGGATCGTTCCTACACATCACATGCATTATACAGACTCAATCCAAAACATTACAAGCACTTTCAAACATTAGGCGTTCCAAACATTCATTTAGTTTTGGTCGAAGTCTAAGACTGGAAGAGGGTTAAGATGCCTTTCGGTATTCCCTGTGATCCAATCTAATCGTAATCATAGAGGCCTCAGGTACTGATACCATCTAAAATCAATTATATCTCAGTATCATAGTCTAAGAGAGAGTATTTATTGCAACGTCGTACTGTCTCCCAAAGACTTCGAGCTCACAGGCAACTCCGGGTGGGAATACCTACGATCCGCCTTGGAGCTCGACAATTGCACCGGTACGTGGATTTTAATAAACCATCATCTTATTTTTGTTTTACAAACAACCTCAAACACATAATACACTAGAAAAATAGTTCAAACTATGCATGCAAGTTAACATGATAAGATGCATGAGTGAACAATAAGATCTAGACGCATATGTTCCTAGTCATGCATGCCATATTTGAATAAATCCAAATGCAAGATCATGTCATGAACTAATTACGCATGGATTAAAACAATTCATCATACATCCCACATCATTCACATAAGCCAAACAATTTTAATCAAATTCCTAACAAAATTCGAATAAGCTAGAACTATTCAATCAAATGCTTTAAATCTTAAATTCATATAATACATATGAGCAAGGAAGTCACGCCTACCTGATTTTGCCGTTCTTCAGGGCGACCTTGCTTTCCTTCGAAATCCTCGATACTCAAAATCTATAATCTGTAATTCAACAATTAATGAGATTCACTAATTTCCTAATTCACATTAAATCTACTCCAAGATATTCTTAAGCCTAAATAGTTTCTAAATTAATTATAAAGCTTAAATATCAACTTAGACTATTCTTGAGTTAATTCTAAAATCTAGAATTTCATATAGTTAAGGTAAAACAATTCCTAAGTTCTTAGAATTTCTTAATCTAAAATTAAAACTTTTATAACTAATTTCTAAGCTTCTAAAACTTATTCATTTTTAAATACTTTATTTAGTGCCGAATAATTTATTTAAAAACATTAAACTCAAATTGGGTTCCAATTAATTTATGTTCAATAAATCTTATTTCACTTAAAATAAGATTGTTATATCTAATATTGGACTAAATTTTTGAATTTCTAGTTTTATCACATAAAATTCTTAAATTTCATTCTATGCGTCTAAAGTAAAGGAAATGCTTCATTTCAAACTATCAATATTTTCTGAAATCTAAAATATACCTTTCCAATTCGTATCAGCAACTTGATATTGTTCGTCGCGTGGGAAACGATAGCGGCTACTATTTCTTCTTCACACACTCACCAGAATGTACCGACATTCTACTTTTTCTCCCTCATGCAACAACGTATAGAGGTACCTGCAGAACGCAAGTGCGTTCTTCCTCTTTTTCCACGCAGCAACTGATAGATCTAGTTATTGTTCATTGTTCCTCCTTTGCACCAACATAATAGCAACACATATACCCAAATTTTGCATCGTCACCATATACACATCACGGTTCACACCTCCGACAATTTTCCAAATCATTTCTTCATCGTTTTTAGCTCATCCAAACAAAACCAACAAGCTCCAATTCACACCATCACGTTCCAAATTTCAGATCACACACACAAAGAAAACCGGCTCATTGTTATTCATCCTCAATTGCAGCACCTTCCCTTCACGGTGAAGTAGTAGCAATTACCCATCGTCAAAACCCGAATGGCAGCCACAGCAACAAATCATGTGCATCCATCTCCTCTTCTTCGTCGTCAAAGCTTGTAGCTTCCATCATGTACCAACAATTTACGTCCAGCTAACCACAAAATAACCATCACGACCTTGTTGTTTGCACACCCTGGCTTTCCTGCCCCTGTTCTTCCTCTGTTTCGTCCTCTTCGTCTAATTGTTGCACAAAGCCAACCCCAACAGCTCCTCATGACCGACAGCATCAATGTCCAGCAGCCGTTCTCCTCTTGTCCGTCTGGCAGTAACGACAATAGCAGCAGCTGCATCTTCCTTTCTTCATCTTCTTCTTCTCGTTTCTTCCTCTTCACGCACGACAGCCCAGAAATTCAGCACACTCACGTCGTTCCTGATTCTGGTCTTCTTCCATACATGGTTTCCTCTTCGTTTGAGCAGCAACATCTTCATTGTTCTTCTTCTCCACTTCCTCTTCTGTTTTATGTTTCGGTCTTCTTCTTTACCCCGAGCACGCAGCGAAGTTGCTGCTCCTCTGTTCTCGTTTTCCCATCACAGCAACGACACACACCAGTAGCTAGAGCTCTTCTTCTTCAGTGTAGCAGCAGTAACAACAACAGCAGCAGAGCACCGTTATCCTGTTCTCCTTTCTTCCCTCTATTCGTCTCACCAGCCAACATCACTAGCTTCTTCTTCATTCTGCAGCAGGGACAGAAATTGCTCAGGTAGCAGCAGCAGCAACACCTCCAGCCACCTTGTTGTTGGTCCCAAACCAAAGCACCAGTGTCTCCTTTTTCCTTCCGCTCTGTTTCTTTTCCTTTCGGCCGAACCAAAACCAGAGCATTCTGGTTTTCTCTCTATGTTCTAGCTTCTTCCTTTCAGTTTCTTCTTTCCTTTATCTTGCTCACTTTCTGGAAACGGAGCACCGCCACCATCACAACCAAAAAATTCTGGTTGCTCTTCAAAATTTTTGATTTTTTTCCTAACTAAGCCTGCTAACCATTTGATTTAATTAAAACCTTATTATAATTTTGTATCATGTTGATTTAATATTATTTGTTTAATCCTTATTATAAGTTTATATGTTTATATTTATTATTCATTTAACCTTATTATGGATTTATAAGATTATATATATTAATCTCTTTGATATATATATATAATCCTCTCTTTGGTATATATGTACTACTCACTTTATATATGTAAACTTTAATATAAGTTCATGTATTAGTAATATCATTTTATTTTATAATCCACTCATTTCATTGCCATAAAATCATATGTATTAATATATTTTTTTTTCAGTTGTCCCTTCATTCCAAATTCTCAATTACACTTTCACCAATCCATAAAATTTCTAATGCTATATTTCATCATATCTATTTTTTTCTAGCTAATTCAACTAATATCGATTGTCAATTTTATTATTTTGTTTCATTTTATACTTACTCGCAACGTGGCACAATCGCAAAGTTTCGAAGTGTTACACTCACACTTCTAATGATTTGTTATATTAAAGAGATGTGTATACACTTAGAAAACATGAAATAGTTATGATAAACAAGTATGCTACGTGAAAATTTATAACACCCCACCTCCCGAGCCCCATCATCTACGACATCTGACGGTCTAATTTTCTTCAATCAATAATCTTGGACCGCTCGGGAGATGGGCCTGTTCTACGTTCTTTTTCCTTTCTAAGAGACTTATTGTGATTATAAGTCTATATACAAAAAATCTTTCATAGCTTCATAAATAAAATCTTTTATTTATTTATTCCAAGATTCTGAATACATGATCTATTATAGTGGAAAAATGAATTCAAGACTGAAACAAATAATTTAGCTTGGGCCCACGTGCCTTACAATGAAATAAATAAATAAAATTCCTATAACCTTCCATGCAGGCTAATAATGTAACACCCCAATTTTTATTTGGACCTCCGCTCACGTGTTGTCACACGTGTGGATTGTCGCCCGTTGAAAATCGAGATGCTACTAAAATTTCTCTTCCGTCAAAAATCTTTTTCTTCAACTTAAGTTCATAATCATTCGTTCTCAAGTAAATGTCTATATGGACGTTCTATACCAAATAATAGATCAAAATAATTTTTTAATACATTCATTGGATTTAGTAACACAATTCATAAATAGTGCAGCAGAAATACTTTAAAATTTGAAATCAAACCAAGAATGTTAAAAATAAAATATTGCTTACAAATCTAGTTAACTAAATTTAAAATCAAATCAATACAAGAGAAATCATTCTAAAAGAATTAGTCAAATACCACATATCCCGGACGGCCTCCCCAATGAGGTATCCACTGAAACTGTGAGTCTTTTAATGTACGTTAACATACTCTATGTCCAGATGTACCTGAAAAATAAAGTGGGAGTGAGCTCGAAAGCTCAGTAGATCGATCTTACACATCACATGCATTATACAGACTCAATCCAAAACATTATAAATACTTTCAATACGTTTCAAACATTTATTTGTTTTAGTTGGAGTCTAAGACCGGAAGAGGGTTGAGATTCCTCTCGGTATTCCCTGTGATCCAATCAAATCTTAGAGGGTCTCAATAACAGTCTAAAATCAGTCATGTCATCACTATCATAGCCTAAGAGAGAGTACTTATCGTGACTCGTACCGTCTCTCAAAGACTTCGAGCTGTCATAGTCAACTCCGAGTGGAAATACCTACGATCCACCTTGTAGCTCGACAATCTCAAGCAGTAACATATAGAAGATGTCACCTCGATCTGCTTCAGGCTCGACAATCGCACCGGTATGTGAATTCTTAATAATCCATCGTCTTATTTTGGTTTTACAACAATCTCAATCATATCAAGCCATCACATAATACACAAGAAAAATAATTCCAATATGCATGCAAGTTAACAATAAGATGTGCATGAGTAACCAATAGGATCTAAATGCATACTTTTCTAATTATGCATGAGTCTGAATAGTTTATCATACATCACACATCGTTCAAATAAACCAAAACAATTTCAATCAATTTCCTAATAAGATTCTAATAACCTAGAACTATTCAAACAAATGCTTTGAATTTTAAATCTATATAATACATATAAGCAAGAAAGTCATGCCCACCTGGTTTAGCCGATCTTCAGGACTCCTTGCATTTTGTCGAAATACTCGATACTCTCAGTTATAAAATCTGAAAATTCAGAATCAGTAGAAATTCTTAAGTTCTTAATTCATATTAGATCTTATTCAAAATATTTTTAAGCTTAAAGATTTTTCGAACTAATTTTGGAATCTAAGTATTAGTTTCAACTAATTTTGGATCATTCATAAATTCTAGAACTTTATACATTCTAATTAAAATAACTTCTAAGTTCTTTAAATTTCCTTAAATTGAAATTACAACTTTAATAATTTACTTACAAGCCTTTTTCATAAAATCTGATTTCTAATAATTGAATCTTCGCAATTTAAATAATTTATTTATATCATAATTAATTTAATTACGAACAAAATAAGACTTCTAAATGTTACACATTTAATTTCAAGGCCTACAATTTTATTCTTTTCTTATAAAAGATTTTAAACTTTTAAACGTTCATTTTTCATATTTTTAACTAATTTAAATTATTAAATCTTAAACTTCTAATATTAAATAAAACTATTAATGTGTTGAAAAACTATTTTTCTAACTTTAATTTAAACGATTAAATGATTTAATTTTATTAGATCAATTTATCTTCATATTCAATAATTAATAAATAATATAATATTTAATTTATTTAATTTAAATTATTAAATAACTTTTTTAAATTATTTTTGTAATTACTTTAATTAATTTATATTTGCATTTAATTTTTATTTTCTAATTTCATTTTGCTTTTGTCTGGAAAGATCATAAAAATAAATCTCCTACCATCCAAAAATTTAAAATTTAAAATATACCCTCACGTTGTCTTCTTCACGCGAGTGACGCCAAGGACTGTAATTGTCACAGTATCCTCTCCGTGCACACACTGCGACATCAACGCACTATTCATCCTCTTCTTTAAGATACCAAAAACCAGCGAAATAAGCCTAAACATCTGTTGTTAACTCTTCTATGCTTGCTGGCCGCCCAACTAACCAAGAATCAGATTTTCGATTTCTTTCTTTTCAGTCCACGAATCACAAAACCAGTTTGTGTTCTTCATTTTTTTTTCCAAACCGTCAACCTCTGTTTTGTTCATTTAATCTTCAACTGAAATCCTCCAAACGCACTCAACAAGATTCACACCAGAATTTCACACTCAACGGTTGCTTCCCCTGTTTTGTTGAACGCACAACCAAATTGGATTTTGTTTCTTCTTCTGCATTTCGACAGCAGCCCAACTTCTTCTTCAACAACTCACGACCAAGTATACACCCAAAATCCAAAAATCAACCCAGAAAATCAATTCTTCCACTTCCGTTCCAGCTCCTTCCTCGGCCATCAAACCAGCAAAAATCGAAAAACACAAATTTCGTGCTCAAGAACCAGATTTTCGGGTTTTTGTTGACCGTCCAAATAGAGCACAACCCAAAACCAAAACATCAAATTTCAGATTTCATTTCTTCGTTCTCGTCTCCTTCTTCTTCCCTGTTTCGGTCTTCTTCTTCGTCCTTGTTTCGGATGCCCAAAACAGAGATCTTCTCTCCTTCGTTCTTCCGTCGACACGCACCACTCTGCAGCCTCTGTTCATCTTTGCAGCAGCTGTATCTTCCCTTCTTCGGTCCGCAGCAACTCCTCTTCTTCACTTCCATGCTCTGTTCGTGCAAAATGAACAGCAGCTTCATTGGTCTTCTTCTCCACTCATGCTGCGCAATAACGTCTTCTTCGTTCTTCATTCATGCAGAAAATGCAGCAGAGGAGCTGCTTCCTTTTCTTAAACTCTCGATCGCCCTTCCTCTGTTTGTGACTCCCGGTCAGCAGCTCAGCTTCATTCATGAAGCCTCTAGAGTCCTCCTTCACCGACCATGCGAGCTAACCAGAGATTTCTAGGTTCTTTTCTCTACTTCAGTTTCCAGCAATTTCCAAATTTTTTTTTTTTTACCGCTTAAGTTCCAGCAATTTCCAAATATATATATATTTTTTTACCACTTAAGTTAAGTTATTGAATCTTTATTATAAGGTTATATATATATATATTAATATAGTAATCTCATTATTCATGTCACTAGTTCTATTAAATATGTACTTATTTTTTTATAGATATTTTTTTAATCCTTGTCATAGTTTATAAGTTTACATTTATTATTCATTTAACCTTATTATGAATTTATAAAATTATATATATATATCTCTTTGATATATATACACTACTCACTTTATATATGTAAACCTTATTATAAATTTATGTATTAATAATTTTATTTTATTTTGTAATCTACTCATTTCATTGCCATACAATTATATGTATTAATATATTTTTTTTCTAGCTAATTCAACTAATAATGATTGTTAATTTATTATTTTATTTCATTTTATACCTACTCGCAACGTGGCATGATCACGAAGTTACGGGGTGTTACAAATAAATTAATTTTCTCAAATGTGAAAATGAGGGAGTGAGCTAAAAAGCCTAGTGAATCATTTCATCTATTTAATTTATTATTTCAACCAAATAATACAAGCATATCAAACACTTTCAGGGATTAAATCCACTCAAACAATATATTATTCCAGTCATAATTCAAACTAAACGGGGATAACCTCTGTGCCCCAGATCTAGGGAGAGAGATCAATTTTGAAACTCAAACCCATCTCTAGTGGGATCATTCCCGAAACCCGTTCCATTCTGGTGTCAGTCTTAACAAACAGTTCTAATTCTACATGGAACACAGAAAGTCCGTCCCTATACTGGTATGTGGTTAAAATCTTATGTAATCTTTTATTTTGGGTATAAAAGCAATGTAAATAAATATTTCAACAGAAATTAAATATACCAACAGTATAACATCATCAATCAATAGAAGCACAGATTTTTAATTTTTGATGTAGAAGATTGTATAAGACGCAACTATAGAACGACCTCTCAAACATGATAAGTGACTTTTGATTTCAGATATAGAAGATCGTACAAGACGCAACTACAGAGTATACTTTCTCAGTCTTACGCAATATAATAATTTAAAAGTATAAATTAAACTAAGCACATAAGCCAACATTATTTAAATCAAAATAATAAATTAAAAGAGAGGGAAATAACTTCACCTAGAGATCGCTTCCTAAATTGTATAGCACTTCGTTGCTAGTACTTCACAAGCTATTTAGAATAGCTCAAGAAAAGGGGAAAGGGGCTGAGGTTGTCAAGAAGGAGGCAAAGAGAGAGCAAGAGAGATTTTAACTCTTGTCTTGGGATGAATGAAATGAGTGTAGTTGGAGGTTTATATAGAGTCTCTGAGCGTCATATCCGTTATTTTTCATCTTCCTAATCAGGAGAATTTCCATTTTTTGCTTGCTTTCGGTGGCTAGATGATTAGAGTTTTCAAATTAGGGTTTTTGACATTTTTTTCCGTCCAAATCAATGGCTAAAATACATTTTCCGCTCAATCTAACGTTCACAATATTTTCCTTAACTTCTTCTTTTAAATTATATATATATATATATATATATATATATATATATATATAT
>JAJIYU010010973.1:0-15634 GCA_030144865.1 Tinospora cordifolia
GTTCTTGCAACATCCACTACCAATTGAGCTATAGCTCAAGCTCAATTGGTAGTGGATGTTGCAAGAACAATGTACTTGTCCCCTAGGTCATGGGTTCAAAACTCCACGGAGGTGAAATAAAATCCCAGGGAGGGGGGGAACAGTACCTTGTGAGTAACAATGCCATGGCGAGCCATGACGTGCCGTGACGTGGGTGTGGGTCCCGGTGGCGGTGGCGGTGGGTTGTTACAATGACCCCTTTCCCTGTACAGATCACACAGTCCCAGCCTCTTCGCTTGTTCCTTAAACTCTTCCTTGTTCTTCCCCTGTCTCTGTGGTGTCTTTCCACCATTCTTGTTCTTTTTTTGGGCCCCTTGATGATCCTTCTCATACCCAACCCATTTGTTCTTTCTTTTCACCCATTGCTCCAGGTTGACCTCTTGTTCTAGAGTCAGGGCCTTTTCCACAACATTTTTATAAGTTTTTAGGCTCAGCGTTTTCTTATCTTTCGGATTTCTATCTTGAGACCCAATGCAAAATGGCTAGCCTTCATTCTTTCTTTCCTGATTAGGTTTGGTGAAAATTTGGCCAGTTCTGTGAACTTCCTTTCATATTAAGCTATAGTTATGTCCCTCTAATTTAGTTAGACAAAGCCATCCTATAAGTTGTTCAAGGTCACTTTCAGAAAGAACTTTTGATAGAAAATCTCTGTGAAGTTTTCCCAGCTCATAACATCTACATTCGTGTTAGGGTCCATCATCATCATACGCCACCAACTTCTAGCTGGTCCTTTGAAGTGGTGCATGGCCAGTGCCACTCGTCTTGACCCAGTTACCTTCAATTCATCGAGAATTTCGTCCATCTCCTAGTACTAGTGGTCAACCGAGATGCAATTTGTAGCACCATCAAATGAAGGAGGGTAGAGCTTTTGGAGCTCTATCAGCATATTTCTTTGTTTCTCATCCTCTGAATCCTCTTGAGCCTTCTGATGTTTAGGAGCTGGGGCCACAGGTGTTGGCTGCTAAACTAGGATGGGTTCAGGTACTGCCTGAGAGAGTATCTGGGGTAAAACCCTCATCAGTTAATCCATAACCCTCTAAGCAACTTCATTCATCATATTCTCCATTCAGGCCTCCATGCCAGCAGGTATTTCCTGATCCCTCTACTCTATATCGTCAAAAGTGGTGGATTGGGTAGCATTTCTTCTTGTTTCAGCCATTATCTACAAATTTAGCACCTTGTCAGCATTTACCTTGTCAAACAGCTTGTACTATCATGACCCTAGATTCATGTCTCTATATTCTCAATTTGTTTTGTGGCCTAATAGTTTATGCTTCTAGGTTCTTGTTTGTTCTTGGATATAAGATTTGGTTTTATATGAGATACTTATAACCAAATAAGGCATGCTTTCAAACAATAATACAATAATGCAAGTTCACGCTAACATAACAAAATTTTGATTTTCCATCTAAGCTTTCAAGTTCAAGTGTCCCATACTACTCTAGCCCTTCCACTCAGACTTCTACTCAAAAAATTGCCACACCCAATCAATTTCACAAATGTCTCGACAACTAAGGTTTCTCAAGTCCCACTGTACCTGACTGTCCCATACCAGTTAATCATAGGGAAACAAGTTATTCCAAAGTTACTGATTATTCATCAACATGGTCCATCATTCTCTGAGTGCAGGCTTCCTCTATAAGCCCAAATTCTTATGCGATCCATACCACATAGAAACTAGAGTTATAGAGTCTTCCTGACCTCGTGTCCTAGCCAAAAAAGTATTCTTTTCTTGCACATTTTCAATATCTAACCTATGTCCTAAAGTTTTATGTATTTGATCAACTGTGTCACCCTTGGCTACACCCACGTTTCTACCTAAGGTCCCTTCCCTAGACCAAAGTTTCAATCTAGTTGAACTGACAACCTTTGTCTAGTCAAGGTATCAACTTTGACGTCTTTTTCGACTTCTATTCAATTTCTTGCCCTAATTTTCTACCTTCTAATTTTCTTTTATAGAAAGTAAGAGTGTTCTTCAACTCTAACTATTCACATAAGCTAGTGACATAACCTCCAAATCGTGCAACAAGCCCGAAGTTTGCTTAGCAACTGTGCTTTCTCGTGCGGGATAACCCACCTCCCTTTCAATGTTTAGCTTTATATGGGACAAGGCTTATCCACTATTAGCTCAATTTGCAGTCTTTATATCCAAACAAAACATTTCAAAACATATCTTTCCTTTTTTAAAACACTCTCAAAAAAAATTTTCAATTTCAAAAATAGAAGGTAGGGTATTCTAATTTCAACTCAAAGCACAGGTTAAACCTAATTGAGTTAATACTTTCTAGATCTGATACCACCATTGGTATAAGATTACATTTTCTAATTCTAGCACAACAACTAATGTCTAGGCTTGACTTTTTAATTCTTGACTAGCAATTAATGCCTATGTTCTGATACCACACTATTAACACCCCAACCCCCTAGACTTTCAATTGCATTTAACCACAAAGTAGGCCAGGCCAGTATTACCTGAAAGTACACAACTTGACTTTCTATTTCAATTATCTCATGCCTTAATGGAATTTAAGAGTACATAACTCAAATTTAGGAATCAAATTAAATAAGGCAATAATGCAAGAGATGAAAGAAATTTATAAACTTTATTAATTTAATAAAGTGGAGTACATAAGTCAATCTTAAAAAAAACTATTATAGCGGAATATTCAAAACTTGAGCAATATGCCATTACAAAGATATTAGAAACTTTTTAAATGAAAAACTTAACTAATATTCATGGTCTTCATGCAAATCAATTTTCTAAAAAAATATGAGAGTAAGGGTGAGCACATAACCTAGTGGATCTATTTCAAACAACCAAATTACTAATTTAGAATAACAACACATTCAAATTCAAGCACTTGTAAATCATTAGGCGTTTCAAACAATATTTTGTTTACGACTGTAAATTTGACTGAAAGGGTTTCAAAGCCCTTGATATTCTTTATCAAAATACCTCCCTTGAGTGAAAATGCATTCCTTATGCCAAGTTTCATTAGACTTAGGGTCTAACCCATATTCAAAGTAATTTGTAACATCACCCATGTAAACTAATCACATGTAAAGAACACCCACGGTGACCCTCATGTTCATTCTGACAGTACATGGTGAATAATCTCCAAAATATTTTATTGAATCTCATACTCACGAATCATAAATAAAATAAACCCAACATGTTTAACACATAAACATTCAAAGCATGAAAATAAGCACATAGCATGCATCATACTTTAAAACATACCTTAACATGCATAATCTAAGCATGACATAGTTTCATGATCAACTAATCGTGACATACATGTTCAACTTAAGATTTAATCATGCTTATCATACTAAACTAAAATTAAGCATACATAAACATGATATTAAACTAAACTAGTAAGATGGAGGTTTTAGAAATCACTTCTACCTTAGTTCGCAAAATATTTGTAAGCCTCTGAAATCCGATAAAGCTCCATTAGTCTAAAACTTTCAAACACTCTACAACAATTCAAGATTACTAAAGAACTGAGAGGATTGCCAAGAAGAGGGCTAGAGAAAATCAAGAGAAAAGTGTCAACTCTTGCTTTGGGATGAGGAGAATGGGAGCACTAGGGGGTTTATATAGAGTTCCAATGAGCAATGAATGGCAGATTGCTCATTGGAAACTTTCCTTTCACATGTATCATCCCTCTTAGACCTCAGATTAGTTGTGGATCAACAGTAGAGATTGGAGAGCACACAGAATAAAAACTTTCCTCTTGAGCACACGAATCGTCCTTCTTAGCCCTCAGATTAGTTTTGGATCAACGATGCAGATTGGAGAACACATGCATTGAAAACTTTCCTCTTGGGCACATGAATCGTCCTTCTTAGCCCTCATATTAGTTTTGGACCAATAGTGTAGATTGGAGAGCATACGAATCATCCTTCTTAGCCCAGGATTAGTTTTGGATCAATGGTATAGATTGAAGAACACATTGATTGAATAGTTTTGGGCACTTGAATTGTCATTTGATGACTAAAATGATCTTTTGATACGATTAAAGAGAATCATTTCATTTCATCGTGTATAATTTTTTTAGGGTATTACATTTTTGTACGATGGCACTCTATACAATCTGTTAATGTCGATGTCGCTTGCCTAATATTGGACCTCAGTCCATGATGGAAGAATCATGTTCTCTACCTCGGGTTAACCACTAACTCGGGTGCATAAGCCTCTATTCAGAGAAATCTATGGGTATATTCCCTCACCGATATGTCCTCCTATCGTAGGGTCAAAAACTCCACCTTCTTATGCTCCCTCGCTATTTCATGAACATAATCACTCAAAAATAATTCCTGAAAATGGGCCTATGTAGTAATCTACCCCTCTATAGTCTGGGTGGCCTTCCACTAGATCGTGGCCTCATCTTCAAGCATGTGTGATGAAAAAAGTACTTGGTTCTCCTTAGAAAACTTCAAAATCTTAGCGTTCTTCTCAATATTGCAAAAGCCAGTTCTCTGTTGTATCCAAACTTAGATCCCCATGGAACTCCTTGGGTCTCAAATCCAGAAACCTCTTCAAGAGGTGATCATGGGCGGTCTCATCTACCTGTCTCACGAAGGCTACCTCCATGCGATTTACAACTCTTTCATCGACTCCAAACCCCTAGGTACAACTAGTGTGGGGGGTGCTACTGGCTCAGCCTTCTATCTTTAAACCTCAATCCTATCCAGTCTCTCGCTCAATAAGGTTGTCTAGGCCTAAGTAGCCTCAGTAAATGCCTTGATCATAGCCCTGAGCCTCTGTATGAGATCCAGCTCGAGCTGAATCAGAGAAGGTGGTGGTGGCACCGGCTTCGGGATCCTATGTGGTCTCCCATGTCGAGGAGGCATCATGCTCTGCATAAAACATTAAACTTCCATCATTTCCCAAATTTAGCATACCACAACTTTAAGTGATTATAACAAAAGATAACTACACATTAAGGTAACTAGCTCCAAGTGATAGTCTAATCCACAATGTTCAAATTCTAAATCTTAAAACTTACTAACTCTCCATGATAGTCAAATTCCCCTCATGATATAGTCATTCTCACTCGGTTTCTCTTCCTATCAATCAAAAGTTAAAAAGTTTTCATCCATAATTCCACTATACTACTCTAAGTCATTCCTAGGGTTTTCCTGTGACACCCCAAAATTTTACAAATGCATACACATCACGATTGAAAATAAAAATATAAAAGTAAAGGTATGTTATAGAGAAATGAGGATTCAAAATAAAATAACAAAGAGAAATGCTTGCGAGTAAGAATTGAAATATATATGTATATAAGAACAACAATAAATATCATTATTTATGCTCTAAAAGTAAATTGAAATGATGATGATTATTTGACAATGATAGATAAAATATAAATAATTTTTAAATAAATGACAATGATGAAAAATAAATATGTACTATTAAAAATAAATAATAGCCTTTTTAATGGGCACATAGAATAGATTTTTAGAACTAATAATGTTTGGGTTGAATATAAGAGGTTCAAGAAATATTAGTAATCAAAAGAAAAATAAAAATAAAATAGTACGATGTTTGCGTGCACGTGGACAACAAAAATATAAAATCAAATATTGGTGCATTAAACTCAACTATGAGTTTGAGAAATAAATCACAAATTAGTTGATTGGAAAAGAAAATAAATGAAATAAAGTAATGTCTATGCATATGTACATATACATTGGGCTAAAGAAAATAAAATCAACAATTAATTAAAAAAAGCTCCGGAAGCACGACGAAACATGAAAAAAAAGAGAAGACATCGGTGTGCTCTATTGAGTGAACAACAAGAAACAAATCCAAATTCTTTTCTATTGTTGAAGAACGATGAACAGAGGAGAAATGAAGATGAAAGGAGAACCAGCTGTTGTTGGTTTGGATGACAAGGAAGACGCAGAAGAAGAGTTGCTGGTTTTGGACAAAAAAGAAGAAGTAAAGAACGAAGAGGAATGATGGTCGTTGCGATTTGGGCTTGAAAGAGGAAGGAAATTTCATATCTAAACTTTCTACTGTCGGATGAAGAATGAAGAACAAAACTAGAAATTTTGGTTGTTGCTACATCTAGACGGAGAATAAAGAAGAAACGCAGATCTACTACGTGTATGCAACGAAGAAGAAGGTGATGGCTACAGTTCATGAGTGAATAATACAATCCATAGTTGCTACTGCTAAAGAAGGAAATCCAGTGTTGTGCATGGCTATTGGTGCGTGAAAGGAGAAGAAGAACGCACCTGCATTCTGTTGTGCGTCGTCACACGAGGAAGAAGAAATAGAATGTTACTGCATTCTGTTGTGTGCCCAAAGAAGATGAACAAGGAAGACGAACCAGAAAGAGGTCTGAAATTTTGTGCACAGTGATGCCCTAAATCTGGTTTGCCTTTGCGCAGCAGCCACTTCAAAACCCTTGTTGTGCTGATTTTGAACCTAGATCCGTGAAGAACAAGTTGCAAAAGGGGTTTTCGATGTTCGAAATCATTTGGAACATGGTAAGCTTCGTTTTGCCCTCTAATGGATATTTTAGCAAATTTGTATTAGTGTTTTTGAGAAATTGAATTTTGGTTTTTGATATGCAACAGATCGAGAGCAACGAATCTCATTTTGAAGGGGTTTTGAATAGAGAATCAAGTGCGGAAAGGTATAATGCTTATATTTTTAGATTTTCAAAGTTTAGATAGTTCAAAGTTAATTATTTGTTTTGTTTAGATGCGAAGAATGAGATTTAGAAAATTAGAACTCTTCATAGTTGGCAATTAGTATTTGGAGGTCGTATTGAAGGTTTCAGTGTTTGGAACCTTTATATTTAATATTAAAGAATTATTTACCTATTATGGATGTAAAGAATGAAATTTTTGAAGGTCTGGAATCTTTTATAGGTAAAAATGGGATTTTTGGACCCTCTAATTGGGAGTTTGATATTTAGAAGTCTTATTTTGTTCGTAACAAATTTACTTATGATATGAATAGATTATTTGAATTTTTGGAATGTTAAGAACATGTCAGAGTACTCAGGAACTTCCAAAATAGAAAATAGAAATTTTGGAGCTTTTAGCTAAAAAGGTTTGAGCTTTAAACTCTTGTTTCTCTTGGAAATATTTAATTGTGATTACTAAGTTTAAAAAAAAACTTATAATGATGATTGTGGATTGCAGATTTATATTTTTGGAATGAATCCTAGCAACGAACGGATGTAAGGAAATCCGAGAAAATCAGGTGTGTGGGATCGCCTTGCTCATGCTTGTTATATATATTTAAAATTTAAAATATTTTGATTGAATAGTTTTAGATTAATTAGAATCATAATAGGGCATTGTTTGAACTTGTTTGGAATGTTTTGATGTTTTATAATGAATGGTGAATTATTTCTCTTGCATGCATGAATAGGAAACCATGCACTTAGATTTCATTATTTACTCACGTAAGCTGTCATTTTCAATAGCATGCATTATTTGATTAATATTCTATTGCACTTGTGATGCTTTGTAATGATTAAGATTGTTGTGAGACTAAAAATAAGATGACGGATTATTAAGAATCCATGTACCGGTGCGATCGATAAGCCTGAAGTGGATTGAGATGGCATCTCCTATATATCACTGCTTGAGATTGATGAGCCACAAGGCAGATCATAGGTATTCTCAATCTTGAGCTGCCTACGATAGCTAGAAGTCTTTGGGAGATGGTACGACGTTCCAATAAGTACACTCCCTTATATTGTGATTCTGACAGGTAACTGGCCTTAGACGTTACCTGATATTTATCTTTGTTTTAGATCACAGGAAATACTGAGAGTTATCTCCACACTCTTCCAATCTATGATCTCAGCTAAACCAAATGAATGTTTGAACACCTAATGTGTGAAAGTTTTTGCAATGTTTTGAATTTTGATCTGTAAAATGTGTATGATGTGTAGGAATGATCTACTAAGTTGTCGAGCTCGTCCCTATTTTATATTTTTCAGGTATTCGCAGAAGTGGAGTACAGTGACAGCCTTATCAGTCAAAAACGTGTAGTGATGAGTTTTGTGTAAAGGTCTACTCATTTTTCGAACAGACAAATCTTGTAATTATCTCTTTTACTAAACTGATCTACATGTATTTCGTTTTATTTTGGACTTGAAAAGTATTTCAATGTTTTAATGTAACCATTGAATGATATTATATGTTTAACATTTACTGTTTTAATCAAAGTTTTAAAGTAATTCTGTTGCGTGAGTTGTGAGCTATGATTTGTGATTTTTTATTTTTGATTCTTGGTTTGATTTGTTTAACTGTGTAAATCTGGTGAATACAGTGGAAAGTTATTTTGATCTTTTATTTTATGCAAAATGTGTTTCCATATATTTCTTTGAGAACTGTCTATTAGAAACTTGAATTTAAAGAAAGAGATTTTGATAGGAATATTTTTAAGTAGCATTCTGATTTCTCAACAAACAACGACCTGCACGTGAGGCATCTCTGCACTAAACCCATAACACGTAACAGGTGGTCTGATTTGAGAGTCGGTGTGTTACATTTCCTAACTTTCATGATTACTCTAAAGTTCCCTATGTTAACAACAATTGTTATTCCTTAGTCGGAAAACCTTGGGCTTTGATACCAAAATTGTTGGAACCCCTTCTCTAGGGTGAAGGGCGAGCCAACCAGCACAGTGCCCTGACAAACCCACTCGCAAGCCAAGCTTGTCAAAACACTATTAAGCCTCCTTGTTATCCATGCACAACATTATCAGAATAATCACAAGAGCTACAGAAGTAGCCAAAAAAATAATTATAATAGTATTTTTTTTACGTTAAGCAAAAAGTGTTTATGTATAGTTTTTTCTATGTAGTAGTAGTGAAAATGTAATAATCAGAATATCTACAATGTTTTCTTCACCTCCTATACATCATACTAACTCTCAAAATAGTAACCTACGTGAAGAGACCTACTAAAATAAAAAAAAAAGTACGCACTACACGATGACCACCTTCTTCCCTTTGTCCTTAGAAGAAGAACCCTAAAATGTTAGAGTAATGAGCCAATCTTGTCCACAATGGCTTAGTGAGTAATGTAATCTAATCTATAACTTAGAACAAGAATTTTATAGAACAACGGCATGCATGCATGCATAATAACAATAATAATGTGAATGAATTAACAATTAATGCATGCCAAATCCATAATACAGTCGTGTACCTTCCATTTTGAAAACGGTTTTAATGTTGAAAACACATGTCGAAGCTCTCCATAGCCTACAAGGTGATAATAAATCCACTCGAGCAGGTGTACTCGATGGTTAAGCGTATTATCATATCATATCATAGGGATCCGCCAGCTCATACCTTATGTATGGCAGCCTCAGATCCTCCATAGGGGAGCCCAATTGATAAACCGGTCTAGAACGTACCCAATGGTACAACGACCACTTGTCTTTGATGTTCTACCAGATCCAATTCCTTAACTCGCACCATTGGACCTCGAGATTTGGTGCACATTTTCTTATTTAAAAACCCATTTAAAGATTGCGAATGTATTTCAATATGTAATACATTTCAATTATGAATAGAATAATAAGTTAAGTGATAAATTAGAAAACACTACTCACAAGGATGCTCAGCTCTCGATGTTCCTCTCACAACTGGTCATATCCCGTTAATGTTTGATCCTATGTAATCAACGTAGTTTCTTTATATTTACATAAAACTTGGCTCAAATCTAACTTTATGATCCTTAGTCAATTAAGGGATTGACTTGGTCAATTGTGGTCCAGTTATGTATTTGGTCAACTTTGGTCGGGACAATCAATTTTAATCATGCCGAATACTCACTAACCTGTATGATCAACAAGGTCAACGTGGTCAACAAGGTCAATTTGTATCAAAAACCCCTTAATATTGACCCAAAATACTAAAAACCTGTATTGTTTACATGTGTCTCACTTTTAGTACATAATAACTAGCCATTTTCATAAATTTGGCGGTTCAATACAATAAATAGAAAAATTTTAATTATTTTCTATATTATACAAATTTTTTCCCAATAAGTATTTCATTATGTTATATAACGTTATATAATATTTTTCTTATTATTTAACATTATATGCCTTATATACCTTTTTTTCTATATTTAATAAATTAATCCTCAAATCACATAAATACAAATTTAATAAATCAATTGACCTACAAAAATCCTAATTTCACTGTCATTGAATTTAGAATTTCATTTTAGACATTTCAAACTCGTCAACTAAAATTTTAGTGTTAATGGGTATATCCTTTATATGTTAACTTTTAACTACCATGTAAATTCTTAGGGTCTATATGAGTACAAATAAAATACATATTTATATTCTACTTGTTGATCTGAACACAATGATATGTATATATATATATGTATGTATGTAGGTATGCATGCATGTATGTATATGAATATGTATATATATTGTATGGTTTACGCCTAATGAAAACATATCCTAGTTTTGGGTCAACAATTAGCTAACACTGTTATTAAAAATTGTACTATAAAAATTGTAATTCATAACTTTTATAATAGTACTAAGTTAAAAAAAGAGGTAAAAAATTATTTACTCAAAGCGTTGGATCTTCGAGAAACTTGTAGTTTTTTCTTCTATTTTTCTTTACCCTTTTTCTTCTCTTTTTCTCCATTTTTTGTTTCTTGTTTCCCCATTTTGTTTTGCTTATCTCTTCCTGGATGGAATGAATGAGAGCTGGAGTGATGGTAGGAAAAGTAGGTAAAAGGTTTTTTATAGATTTTATGTGTGGGAGGGTCCCACCACAAAAGATAAAATTTGACTTTATCTTTACAGCTCATCAACACTATCTCTTATCTTATTTTATTTTTCCTATTATCCAACAAATTACACATTTATCTCACCATATTAATAATAATCAATTTTAAATGAGATAATTTCATTTCAACTATCCATGCATTGTTAAAGAATTTCATTTCATACTTCATTTCATTCATTTCATCATTCATTTTTTTTCATCTTCCAATATGCTCCCACTGTTAACATTTATTATTATTATCATTATTTATTTATTTTATTTATTTTTTAATATACACATTAACTAATAATACTATTGCTAAAAAATCATATATTACCATTCGATATACACATTAAATTATACAATACTCGTAAAATCATATATTTTTATTTAAAATTCATTAATTGATAGATAAAAATACATGTCGAATCCGTCGACTTAATGTTCAAAGATATGGGTTGGTACATGTAGTGCATCATTAGAGGATTGGATCAACTCCCTTTGAGCCCAAATAAGATCTTTGAGCCATCAATATACATCAGGCTTAGCATGTGGTGGTGGTATAGGTCTCAATACAGGATCTTGAGGAAGAGTAGATCTTGGGGTACCCATCATGGTCTACTGCACCTAGGTGGCATTTTTAGTCTGCAATTCGCATACAATCATTTTTCCATGTCAAACATTGCAAACGTACCATCCCTAAATCCTATTTTACCACTACCGTACAATATATTTTTGAAAATAAGTTTTGAAAAAATAAAACTTTTTGGACTCATTATCGAGACCCCGTTTAAAACCTCAAACAGGCAACCTAACTAGTGCAATAGTCAAATAAGTCTACTTCTTAGTCAAATTTATAGACTACTGTTAAGCCTTATAATCAAAACATTTATAGTACGCAGTATGCAACAACAATAAGTTAAATAAAATAAGGTAACAACAGTGGAAGTCTTTAACATTAATTATATTACAAAGTTCAATTCAACTTTGCATTTTTTAAAACTTGTACATACTAATGTAAAATACCAAAATAGCAAAATAAGAAAACAACCTACTAGGAATGGGCTAAAAAAGATCATACGTGCAACATGCCTTTCCCCTTATCCACATCGGACGAGCCTAAAATATTAAGAGTAGTGAGCTTGATATCCACATGAGCCTAGCGAGTAGTGAAAGATATATCTACTTAAGTCTAGCATTCTACATGCAATGCAATAGACAACATTACAATTATTCAATAAAAATGCAACAACAAATAGCATGCACAATCATCAGCATATAAAAATGCAACAGCCTAATATGCCATGAAATATGTCATGAATTATGTCATGGTTTAAGGGTTCAGTATCTAAACTCAACACCCTTCTTTCTTTCTAAGGATCCTTTGGTCATACTGCCATTCTGAATGGAAATGAGGCCCACGGACCAAACCACATTGTCATATCTCGACGATCATGGTCCACCATGTAATAACCCAAAGTTTTCAAACGCACACAACTCGAAAATAAATTTTTAAAAATTGTAAAGTAAATATAAAAATGTGAGAAAACATGTTTTAAATGACTATTATATAGTATGGTATGAAAATAAAATAAATCAGGATGTTTGATAATGGGAAACACATTGAAAAATGTTGAAAAAACATGATGTTACACTAGTGACCGTGGTCACTAAAGGATGATCGCGGTCCTTAGTGAAAATTCGGGGGAAAATCTAGGTCATCGTGGTGACCGCAGTCCATAAAGTGTTGACCGCGGTCATTGCGTGAAATTTAAACAGTTTCAAGCTCGTGATTCGTCATTTCACGCACAGAACTTCCCAAATCGATCCGGAGTTTCAGAGAGATAATCCATAGCTAATTTAAGTAGGAGCTAAAGGTCTAAGGTAGGAATCTGAACCTCTTAATCATTTGAGTTTCAGTTTTATCGATTCATTCAGATTCTGTATCAAAAACTAGAGTTTTGAGGGTTTTGATGAATAAAATGATCCGGAACCCTGTAAGCTCGGATCTTCTTTCTAAACTGACAGTTTATCAATTTAGAACTGAATTCTGGAAGTTTTAACTGTTCAATTATAGTTTTAGACGGATCCAGAGGAAATTTGCCTATCTGGAGGATTTTTGAAGGTGCAAATCTCTTGATAGGTAATAAAACCTAATCCGTTCCTCTTTTGAAGTTGGAGTTAGTTTTAAATGTGTTCTATTCTTAGTTTGGAACACGTTGAATATAATTTCGCATTTTTGTGTGGAGAAAATGGAAATTTGGATTTTTGTAATATTGTTGAAGAGGGATTTTTGATGATTTGGACTGAATGACAAAGTTTAATTATTTCAAATTTTGGAATTCGAGCGTGAGCCTCGCGAGTAGGTACAAGGGTCGTTCCTTGTTATCAGGTGGGCGGGATTCTCTTGCTCACTAGTATTATGTAGGCTTGAGGTTCAAGGCATGATGTTTGTGTAGCCTAGGATGTTAGATGCATGCTAGGGTGTGTATATTGCTTGGATGCCTTGAGTGATGATTGAGCATAATGTCTGGTTATATGCTTTCAGTATTTGCTTGAATATGCAGTATAATGTCTAGTTATTTATGTCATCTACTACATGATTTAGATACTTTGATTGATGATTGGGTATGGAATGAAATTTATTGAAACTAAAGAAGATTAAATTAAGATTTAATAAATCAACGTATCGGGGCAATGGTAGGCATCTGTCGACGACTCGTGGACGTGGCCGTATTTGCTGCACGACATCTTCCAGATCCCATCGTTGATGTTCTCAATGAAGCCTCCTGCGAAGGTTGAGAGTTTCCTCGGACGGGTGAGCATTGGTCGTACACCATTGCGCCTATTCTTGGACGACGTGATAAGTCGTGAATGGTATCATAGCTCGAGGCGGTACCGGCTAAGATCAATTTCTTGTCACCGAGGAACACCAGGAGTATAGCTCTTTCGGTCTTAGGATACAACAAAACAGATAACTATTTGAAACGATTAATGTAATGAAAGTGTGTGCATGTTTTGGATTTCTGGTTTATCTAATGTGAGTGATGTGTAGAGATGATCCACTGGGCTCTCGAGCTCACCCCATTTTCTTTTACAAGTACTCGCAGAGGTCGAGTACCCTAATTAACCGTTGATTCAGAGTTTGTTTGGTGATCTCGCTGAGAGGTCGCTGCGGGACTAGTTATTCTTGTTTTTGTTTATGTTTTCATAGATCATGTATATATTTTGAATAGGCTATGTGGCCAAATATTTCTTTTGGAACTGTTGTACATTTTCAAATGTTGTTGGGACTTTTGGCTCTGTGAGCCTAATTTTGATCATAGTTTTGAGATGATTTTGGAAATGTTGCCTTCAGAGGTTAATATCATGTGTATGTTTAGTTTTACTTAAACCCTGCCATATGGGTTGGTGATTTTGATGGTTTTCACTGCAGAAATTTGTTTTCCATTATAAATATTTACTGTGAAAAATTCGGTGAAGTATTTGAAATTATGTTTTGAATTATGATATTCATCGATAGACACAATAGGATGTTTATCTAGGTTGACATGTTTTCTCATGATATGAGATTGAGAGTCGGGTTTAGTGAGTAGAAATGAGGTTGACGACCCCTGGTTCCTTGCGGATCAGACCCACGGAGAGGTGAAAAGTCCCACGTGCACAACAGATTAGCTGAAGGGAGCACTTGTAGATGCGTTGGCCCACGTGTCGCATGCAGGAAGACTTGGGTTCCGGTCCAGGGGCTCGGGGTGTCACACACCGACTATGTGTACACTCGCTACCCATGAACTAGTAGAGTATGCCATGCACCACTCTAAATATATTCATAGAGTGTACCATGTTACCACTCTATCTTGGACTATCACGATCCAATATCCACACCTCAGAGCCTCTCATCATTAGGTCAAGTCAGCACATCTAAAGATTGGTCGATCAATCCTACCTTAGAGTTATCACGATCCAATCTCTGCACCTCAAAACCTCTCATCATTAGGTCAGGTTAGCACATCTGAAGATCTGTCGATCAATTCTATTTCAGAACTATTAAGATCCAATGTCCACACCTCGAAACCTTTCATCCTAACACCAGGTCGGCACATCTGAAGATCCATACTCATATATCAGGACTATCATGATCTAATGTTTGCACCTCAAAACCTTTCATTCTAAGGCTAGGTAGACAAGTTTGAAGATTAGTCTTATCTCAATGCAATATGCAATGCATGTAGCACCCAATTATGCAACCACCATAAGTAGAATAAAAGATTAAACAAATACATCAAATTACTACTCACAGACTATATTGATTGTCAAGGTTCTCCCAATCATCGATCGCGTTTCCTAATATTGCACTATACCAAAAGCTTACACTATTAATACATGTTTCACTTTTAGTATACACTGAGTAACCTCTTCACAAATTTATTGTAATATATGATAAATAAAAAAAATTAATTATTTCTTATGTTACGCATTTTTCATGTGAAGTAATTCATAATGCTATACAACATTAATTATAGATAATTTTATATTTATAACATTACATAATCAATTATATAACATTATATATACCTATAATATTAATCTATAAATTTTTTTCTTCCAATAGCATAAATGCAAATTTAATATACCTATTGATCTCCAAAAGTCCTAATTTGAGTATGATTAAGTTCAAAATTTTATTTTAAACATTTCTGTATCTGCCAACTAAAATTTTAGTGCTAATAGGTATACCACCTTACGTGTCGACCTCCAATTACCATATAAATTCTTATATGAACACAGTGATATATATATATATA
>JAJIYU010010974.1:0-15637 GCA_030144865.1 Tinospora cordifolia
CGAAATTTTACATTTTTTTTTCTAAAGTCAGTAAAATTATTGTTCCATCATTTCTCATCAAAAACTTCAAATATACTCCAATTTTCATTATTTATCAATTATTTTACTCAAAAATTCAATAATCACCCTAAACTTACATTTTTCATCCGAAAATTTCATTAATCATTCTAAAAATTTCATAATTATTCCGAAAATTCAATAATGAATTTCAAAAATTATTTTCCTCAAGAAATTACATTTTTCTTATGATTTTATGTATTTTATCATCAAAATTGTATGTTTTTCCCATTATTCTAATTTCCTCTAATAAATAACTCAATTTTGAAAAAATTGAGAAAAATTCATATATTTTCACTAAAATTTCAGAAAATTCATATATTAGACCCGATAATTTTTGTATATATGAAATAATGGGTCGTCACACTTGCAATAAAATAAGAGTACAAAGGTAATGATCATGTTACTGTAGGTAATGGAGCTAAACTTACTATTACACATATTGGAGCATCTTTTGTTAATTCATCCGCTTTTAAACCAGTTTATCTCAATCAAATTTTACTTGTTCCTGCTATAACCAAAAATCTTTCAAGTATTTCTGGTCTAACAAAAGATAACAAAATAGTAGCTAAATTTCTTGAAAATCATTTTGTTGTCAAGGACAAAATCTCCAAGAAGACTATACTTCAAGGACAACTTAGGAATGACTTATATCAACTCACCATTCCAGCTCGATTTTCACCAACATCAGTCTCATGTCTGAGATATTCCAAGTTACATAAATCTGATTACTCATCATGTAATCCTTCTCGTTTGCTTTCTCATAATAACAATGCCTTGCCTATTTCTTGTTCAAAAGCATTGAATGTGTTTGATTATCTGTCCATGTGGCATGCAAAACTAGGCCATCCTTCAAAGGATGTTCTTAAATCTATAATGAATAAAATGCCTAACTTCTTCTAGTATTCTTTTGTGAAACGTTTTCTGATTTTTGTGATTCTTGTGCTGTTGCAAAATCTCATAAACTACCATTTGTTTGACATTCAATTACTACTTCCTATCCCTTAGAATTGATTTATTTTGATCTTTGGGGTCCCTCACCTTTACCTTCAACATCAGGAGCCAAGTATTATATCATTTTTATTAATGCTTATTCTTGATTCTCTTGGTTATTTCCATTAAAACTCAAATCAAATGCTATAACAGCTATTATGCACTTCAAAAAGCACGTAGAGCTGCATTTTAATTCAAAGCTTAAATCCTTTCATGCTGATATGGAATTAGAATTTAAACCAATTGAGAATTATTGTTTACAAAATGGCATAAATATTCGTTACTTATGTCCTTATGCACATCAACAAAATGGTGTTTCTAAAAGAAAATATAAATATTAGTAGAAATGGGTTTAACATTGTTAGCTCATGCCAAAATGCCATTAAAATTCTGGGAAGAAGCTTTTCAAATAGTCGTTTATCTCATAAATAGGCTACCTTCATCTGTACTTGAGTTACTTGCTCCTTAAAAAAAATTGTTCAATAAAATTCCTGATTGTCGGTTTCTTAAAGTGTTTGGTTGTTCCTATTTTCCATACCTTCGAGATTACTCTTCTACCAAATTTAATTTTCATTCATCTAAGTGTTTTTTTCTTGGTTATATCCCATTACATCATGGCTATAAATGTCTTCATTCTTCTAAAAAAATTTATATCTCAAGACATGTTCAATTTAATGAACATGATTCCCTTATATTACATTGTTTCCTTCCTCTTCAAAGTCTGTTTCTTATTCTCCTCCCTTACCTATGTCTATTTTTAGTCTCTTAGAACATGACCGTTTACCTCTTCCTTGTAATTCATCACCTAACAACTCTCATATTCTTACAACATCAGTTATTTCTACCTCTCCTCAGTCTCAAAATTCTATACCTGAAATTTCAAGTTCCCAAGCTACTTTTACTGATAATTGCTCCAATTCACTATTAATAGCTCATTCATTACCTAAGTCTATAGTTTCAACACATCCTATGCAAACTCGTGCTAAGGATGGAATCTTTAAACCTAAGGTTCTTGTATGTACATTGCCATATGCTTTTGTTGCTTGTTTGGAACCAAAGACTGTTAAAAGTGCTATGCTAGATGATCAATGGTTGACTATGAAAGAAGGATTCTTAGCTCTTTAAGAAAATAAGACTTGGTTTCTAGTTCTAGCTTTCTCTCACATTACTCCAATTGGTTGTAAGTGGGTCTATCGAGTTAAAACAAAACCTGATGGTTCTATATTGAGATATAAAGCAAGGTTAGTAGCAGAAGGTTTTCATCAAACACCGGGACTTGATTACTTTGACACTTTTTCTCCTGTGGTTAAGGCATCCACAATTTGGGTTGTTTTCTCACTAGCAGTCACAACCAGATGGTCTATTCAGCAGATAGACATAAATAATGCCTTCTTAAATGGAGATTTAATTGAGGAAGTTTATATGGTTCAACCGGAAGGTTTTGTTGATCCGAGATATCCTACTCACATTTGCAAGTTACACAAATCTTTGTATGGCCTGAAACAAGGAAACAAGCTCCAAGGGCTCGGTTTTCCAAGCTTCACACTGCTTTGATCAATTTTGGATTCAACAATTGCTCTTCTGATGTGTCTCTATTTTTCAAAAGGAATGGTTCTAATATTATCATGTTTCTTGTCTATGTGGATGACATCTTAGTCACAGGATCAAATTCTAAAATAGTGTAGCAAGTAATCTTGGTTAAATTCCAAATTTGCACTCAAGGCTATGGGCGAAGTAGATTATTATTATTTTTTGGTTTTGAAGCCTTTCGATCTTTATCTGGAATGTATTTAACTCAGCATAAATACATAGTTGATCTTCTTCAGAAAATAGGTTTGTTGGATGCTAAACCTGCTGCAACACCATTAAGTACAACTGTTAAGTGGTCTAAAACAAATGGTGTTCTGTTTTATGATCTTACATTATATAGAAGTACAATTGGAGCATTGCAGTATCTTATAAACACATGTCCAGACATCTCTTTAATAAGTTGAGCCTGTTCCTTCATTCTCCTTTGGATGTACATTGGACATCCTGCAAACGTATTATAAGGTATCTTAAAGGGTCCTTGTATGTGGTCTTCGTTTTGTCATGATATAAGTCTGCAATTAGAAGCATATTCTGATGCTGATTGGGTATGTGATTTAGATGATAAACGTTCAACCTCAGGTGCTTGTATGTATCTTGGTGGAAATCTTATCAGTTGGACTTCTAGGAAACAGAAAGTAGTGGCTAGATCAAGTGTTGAAGCAGAATATCGTGCACTGTCAAGTGCTTCTTGTGATGTTTTTTGGCTCACTTCTCTATTGCAGGAGCTTGGTATACAATTATCCTCCAAACCAGTCATCTGGTGTGATAACACAAATGCAATTGCTCTTGCTAAAAATCCTATCTTTCATGCTAGGACCAAACATATTGAAGTTGATATTCATTTTATTCGTGAAATGCTTGCAGCAGGTTTGTTTGATGTTCGATATGTCCTAGCAAATTTCAGATTGCAGACATTCTAACTAAAGGCTTGTCAGTTGCATTTTTTCATTTTCTTTGCTCCAAACTTAACCTTACTATATCTTCGAGGTTTCATTTGCGGGGGGCTGTGAAGAAGAAAACAAAAGACAGTTGTGTAGTAACAGTTGACAACTTTAGTTAACAACAAAAGTTGAGGTGGTTACAAAGACAATTAAGAACTGTTAATAGTTGATTACAACTAAAATTAGTTATTGCTTTAGTTAGTTTCTTGTATTGGAAATTATATACTAAAAAACTGTATAAATATGATGGACAGAACTTTATTTTCTTTGAATGAAACAATCTAAAGAAGAGTGAATCATATTAATTCCTCTCTCAGTTTTTCTCTCAGTTTTCTCAGTTTTTTTGTTCTTGATGTCTTAACTTGATAGATCAGACATGAAGATTGGAACTATAAGATTGCACACAAACTAATAGACTGCGATCTAATTGTGTAAAATATATAAGGAGTGCTGACCATGATTGTCATATCACATTCAAAAGTCATCAGACTCGATATAACGACTTAGAAATGAGCACCTTGAATAGCCAAAATTTGCCTATAAAAATATCCCTCTTACATGTACGGTCAATTTAATTGTGAGCAAACTGTTGCAAAGTGAGAAGCCTCGAAATGGGAGTAATAGAAACAAAAGAAATACTTGTAGTGGCAGTTGCACAACTTTACAATTTATTTCAACCCCTTCTTATTCAATTTTACCAATTTTTTTTTATTTTTTATTTTAAATTTTAATTCTTATTTTTTAACATATTTTTATTTTTATTATGTAATTATCCTTTGTTGCACCAAAAATTATATGATTACTCATTCTCACCAAAAATATTTTTTATTTTTTATTTTTTACTCTTGCTCTTTTTCTTTTTTAATTTATTTTTATTTTTATTTTATAATTATCTTATATTGTACCAAACATTACATTACTTTATTTATAATCCTTTCATATTCAACTCAATCCTATCTCATCCTATTAGCTAAAAATAATGCAATCCTATCCCGTGCACCAAATGGACCCATAGGCGATTAACAAGAATAGGTGGCTCAAAAGTAGTTCGATAAGGTTATAAATCCTCTGCATTAAAAACTAAGCTATTATTCATTGGTAGGTATGTTATACACATTTGCATTAAGTCCAAGTTGGTTAAAGGACCTAAAAAGGGGCTAGAAGAATTGGAATGTAGCATAATCCTTGAGTAGGATACAAAACATAGCATAATCATCCACATTAAATTATTTTTATATCATACTATGTAACTTATGAAGGTGTAGGGCTTAAAAGTTGGCTAAAGTCAAGGAAGGCTAGCGATTAAGGATCGCGTCCAATAAAAATTTTAATAGAGGATATGCTAATAGAATGATTAACTTAATTATTATAGGCAAACTCGACAAAAGCTAACAACAAATCCCAATTTCTTGGCTTATTGCCCACTATGCATTTAAGTAAAAAACCTGATTAGTTACCTCAATTTGGCTATCAGTCTAGGGATGAAAAGTAAAAGAAATTTAGTTGATTACCCAACAATTTCTATTAGGTCTTCCAAAGATAATTAATGAACTTGACATCATTATTAAACACCATGTAATCAAGCTCGCTAAATCTTATCTTAGTTAGGTCCTTGACTTCCTCAATTGTAGCAACTTTCACAACAAACTTTGGAGGTAAAGACCTGAAAGTTTTTCCTACTAGTTTCTCATCTAATAACTTCTTTCCCAATCGGAATGCCTAATTCGCAATATCACACAGTTTACTGTTAAAGTTGAAGACTGTTTCATGCTATTCCATTTTTAACAGTTCGAATTGAGAAGTTAGAAGCTAAAGTTTTAATATGCTCACTGCACTAGTTCCCTCATGCACCATTTGTAGTTGAAATTAGTTTGAATTATTTTGTGTCAACTGCATTAAAGATCGTGTTGAGGGCTCTAGAGTTTGCAACACATAACCTTCATTCTTCATTGGACCAATCAGATTTTGGTTTAACATCAGAGTTGTTTTCTAAAACTTGTTGTGTCCATCCGTCCACAATGACCCTCCAAACATATTCGTCCAAAAATCGAATAAATATTTGCATCTTTGTTTTTCAGTAAGTATAGTCGCCTTCTTAGAGGAGTTGAGGTTGTGTCACAAACACGCCTTCTTTGGGATATTGTTTCATTGTGGCTGAGTGACTCATTTCTATTATGGATATCACCTACCAAGTTATAGGCTAAACAAAAGAAATGTGATCTACTCTGATACCAATTGAGATAACTAAAGTCATAATAATCTGACAGTAAATAATATAAATACGTGCAACAATTAAGAATGCAGTGTAGTATAGATATAACACATGGAAATTGTTTACGTAATTCAGCTATTAAGCCTACATTTATGGGGCCTTGCCCAAATCAAAGGATTTCGCTAATGTTTGCAAAGTACGTCACTTCTTAGCAGGAACAACAACCTACATCATTACACTCCAAACTAGAATCACCTTGACGACCTTTCATCTTGAAGAACACTGTCAAACTCTGCTAACACACTTTCAGTCACCAAAGATAGTCACCATTGTCTTGCTGAAACAAACCATAGAGAGTACAACTTATCCTTGTTCTCACGATCACTCTATAGAATAGAAAAGTGAAATACAGATTTCAAGACTCACTACAATGATTCATACTAGTATAAACACTAATTTTTTTGCAAACTCACTAATCTTTTTCGAAAAAAATTCTGAGCATGATCAAATAGAAAGCATTTTCCAAAAGATATCAATACCAAAAACGTGCCAAAAGAAACATTCATTACGATTAAAAATTGTTCCAACAGTTATTAGAGGATATGCACTAATTTCTCATTTCCCAAAAAGCAGCGGCTTATAATATTCAGTTTAAAAAGTAATACTGGTAGTATTCTGTGTCCTAAAAACCAATATCAGCTAAAATGCATTATTATATAATCATGAAATATTCAATAAGAAACATATTATCATGGTAGCAATATTTAAATTTCTAAAAACACATAGTTGCAATATTCCATTTTCTAAAATCATGAAATATACTATATTATTTCCAAAATATTTCAAGCTACAAAAATACAAATTAATCAAGTGTTTACTGTCACGTCATAAGTTTTATGACTAGCTAGCCAGCCATGTTAATCATGAAAAAAACTCATACATTATTTCTCTAGTTAAGGTGTTTTTCTGATAAATAAAATTCATTGATTTAATCATGATATGTTTAGCTTATGACTAGCCATTATAATTTTATTTCAATGAAATGATAAATTAATACATGCGCAATGCGTGCTTCACTGGCAACTATCGTAACATTATTTTATAATTACAAATTTGAACAAGAGCTGCCTTCTTTAATTCAATTTTAATTTCCAAACCGCCCCATCCGTGTAATAATGGGTTTGCCTAATATTAGAGACTCAACCATGAAAGAGTTCAGCTGGGTGAGGAATAATGAGTAATGACTAGCGTGTAATACAACTTTAATATTCTAATATTGAAGATATTGTCCATTATAATATTAGTTTTTCTAATGCTATTAATATTTAAATAGGGTGTTAATCAAAATGGTCAACTTTAATATTCTAGACCAATGCTTACATTAAATGTGATTCACATTAAAAATAAAAATATCACAAATATATTAAAACCAAAGATCGTTACATAAATTCTACATGTAAGAAATACTTATATGTACTATATATATCATATATACTATATTTAAATAATATATATATACCGTAAATATTATGTACCATGTATATTATATATAAGAAGGATTTATAAATTAATATATCATGTATACTATGTATATATGGACCCTAAATAGATATTTCCAAAAAATGCTTCATATGCTATATATAAAAAAAGATAATATTGGACTATACTATAAAAACATAAATTTAAATAAATATACTAAATTTTAAAAACAAATATATATATCAATTTTAAATTCAGTGAGCTGTTTCAAATTTCAGCCCGAAATTGAATTATGTTAATTGAAGGACCCTCGATGAACCTTCTTGCTCCGGGCCGACATAGAATTCAATTTAAGTTTGTAATTACAACATAAAATGATATTAATAAAAATTCTAGGCACCTTTCAACGTCTACCTAACTTTGTAATTTATACACGAAAGATATTAATTAATGCAGAAGTTTGAGTCACGAAAGATATTTAAAGTGGTAAGTATACAGGAAAGATAGTTACAGAAATTCTAGGCAAAAGTGGTACATAATAATAAATTCATTCTTATAGCGAGTATTAATTAATGCAGAAGATATTGTCAATTATAATAGTAAGATTGTCGACCAACACATTTTTTCTTTTTTTCTTTTTTTTTTCTTTTAAATTCTAAAAGAGTTTTAAATACTTTGTGCGATACATGAGCTTTTATTTTAATAATTTAGAAACCTGTTTAAACCATTATAATTTTTATTTTTAGTTTGAGTATAATTTCAACAACGATGATGATCTCAATTGTTTTATGAGTTTATTATTTAATTATATGGACATTACTTAGATTTGAAAGAAAAGTAAGAAGCATCTTGTAACATACATTTCTTGTCGGACCCATAAGAAAACAAAATAAAAAAAATAAAAAATTTAAAGAAACGGATAAAATAGATGGGACCCATGGATAAAAACAAAATAATAAAAATTGTTGATCTTCTCTCTTTCATTCTTCATTGTTGAAATACAAAGCAAAGAAGAGAATAAAGAAGAGAATGCAGAAATAGAATGAGAAAAAAAATGAAAATCTGACAGATCTGATGCGTAGGTAAGTTATTTTCTCTTATTTTATTTACAAAAACGTTATATAAGCTGCGTACTGTAATTCTAAATATATAATTTTTGCTATAAATAGTATTTTATAGCGTAATCTATAAATAGGTAGTACTTTCACTTAGAACAAAACTATACAAAAGTCATATCATCATGTTTAGTTCATTGAATAGATCACAGATATATGTATTATTTGTATTCATGATGTCTCTGTGAAATTTTATTGAGATTTGAAGTTAAAACATAGAGTGTATTTGTATTGATGCTAAAATTTTAATTAAGAGGTATCAGAATGTAGAGAATGAAATTTTGGACTTAATGATACCAAAAATTATGAATTTTGGAGATTGATTCATAGATTTAATTTCTATCTTTGTACTTAGAGTAAACAATTAGATAATTATTGATTTTTGAATTATTATATTTATGTGGGCCCCTCACAAACTTATTAAAAATATATATAAAAAATAAAATGATACTATAGGTTGAGAGTTACTTAATTAAGTTGAACACTTGAATTCTATTGGTCAATTTAATGCTAATAGAATATATGTACATAGAAAATAATATACATTAGAGGAAATGATAAATTATTCTACTCCATTTACAATAAATTGGAAGATATTGAGTATTATATCAGGAAGTGAGAGACTTGTCAAACAGATTAGTTTTTGGTATTCAATAAATATTTCTTTGTCTTGGTTATTTATATGACATTGTAAATAAACAAAAATGATTGTAATGTAAGCATTTTATCTGTACGAACATATCTTACATTGATTTAGAATTCATGAAATTGTGTTTACACGATAGCGTATTTTGGATATGTAAGAGTAGATCTAAAAATACGATTATCATTTTGATGGATTCAATTATTGAGAATAATGCTTCTTTATATGATAATCCATTTGGGACTAAGTCATGAGAAGCATCTATGTGATAATCCTCAAAATGATTGCGAAGGAGGTAATAATTAAAAGTGCAGTCTCCGATTATTGGCAAGATAAAAGTGAGATTGATTCTATTTCTGGAAAATATGCATGTGAAGATGTTTAATAAAATTGTACATGATTGAAATAATAGCATGATCATTATGTTAAAGTGCATATATGTCTTATTCAAATTTACATGGTGAATTTAAATGTTTTACTTGATTTGATTGTCTGCATGAATATTTAAATGCGTTTAAATGTCATAATAAAGATTATTCACTGAGCTTATAGCTCACTTATTTTCTTCAAACATTTGAGGAAAAGATTGAAAAGAAAAGCGACCAGTATAAAAAGAATATACTACTCTTCAATCATTGTTGTGTACGTATGTTAAATTGTTTGGTAAACTTATATTTTTATAATTATAAGTATTACTATATACGTAATATCAACTAGAGGTATGTGAATTATGATGTCTGAAAATGGCTTTGAGGATTATTTGTTTATGAATAGTTGAGTGATGAATTGTATAATTCATGGTTTTGAAAATGCATGGTTCAAGCTTTGGTTAATGGTTTGAAGAAGGAGAAGGTCCTGGAAGGTGTTAATTCACTATTCGAAGTTGGAAGAAACACTGGTGATGTTGCTAAGGCAATAATAGATGTGTTCCCGTACTTGAATTGAAGTGCACTGTTATGGACTTGGTTCATGTTATTGAGGTTGTTCCAAAAAACTGCCCTTTGATTGATTTTTGTGGCTGGTAACATGTTTGATTTTGTTCCCAGGGCTGATGTTGTTTTATTAAAGGTAAGATATATGTTTTATCCCTTTTTTAATTACATTTTATGTTTGCTAAATTATAAATATTCAAATTCTCAATTCTCTATGACGTTTAAGAGATGAAACATTTTCAAGAACAAATAAATCATAATGATTTTCATCTCGATTCCTAATCACTTTTTTCATATAGTGAAATGGAGTCATCAAGACCATTCTTATCAATATTTCTTTACTCTTGGCATTTGATATTAGTTTGAGTTAGGTACTTACTCTTATGTACTAGTGAAATAATGATAATTTGATACATAATTAATTTTCTATCCTATTTTATAGATGACGAACTGGGTTAATAATAGAAATTCTTTTTGAATGATATGTTTAAAGCAAAACTGAATTGATAGAAGAGTAAAATATCATTTTATATAATCCTAAAAGAGTACTGTAAGGGTAAATGTCAAAGTGTAAATAATTTTATTTGAATATAATGATTGTTTTTTATTTATTACAATTTAACTACTCAGTGTTTCTACTACGAGTCTTGCATGCATGTAAATAGAACATTGATTTAATAAAAGCTTTTGATGAAAAACTTAATGAATATAAATGTATTTTATGCTTTAATTTTAATGATGTAATTAGATGTAATATTGTTGTAAAAATTAAATTAAATTTTAAAAATGTAAAATAGTTTTAATTATAAGATTTATAGCTATGAAGTCAACAAAAATACCCTAATTAAACTTAATTTATTTCATATGAGTAGTTCGATTTGGTTTCGGGTTATAAAAGTTTAAATTAAACTTAGTCTGACTTGATTTTAGATTTTTAGTAAAAATCAAACTAAATCAAACTATAAACACCCCTAATGTTAGGTTGGTTGGGTTGAATAGACTAAATTTCACTTGAAAACAAGGGCTTTAAATCTTTGCATATCTATTTATTTGTTTATTTATTCTTATATTGTTAATCTATAGCCAACCAAATTTTTTCTTTGAAGTTCTAATTATTTTTCATTGATTGCAGTCTACTCTGCATAACCATACAGATCAATGCGAACTCTGATTGCAAGTGTTGTGTGTCCAACAAGATTGAGCATGGACATGGATATGATTCTATTTTTTGGGGGAAAAGAAAGGACCAAGCAAGAGTGGGAAGACCTTTTAGAAAAGGTTGGATTTAGTCACCACAAGATCTATCCTATTATAGCAATGGAATCGATCATTGTTGCATGCCCATGACCTTGTTGCATACCCATGGCAGTTAAAGATAATTAATTGACTACTCTTAATTATATTTAATATATTGTGTAAATGAGTACACCATAACTCTACATCAAACAATCTATACACCATAACTCAATATAGCAACAAAGAGATCCAAGTTCTGTATATATACAAATGTTTCTTATGCTTGTTTAGTTTGGTTGGAACTCTATATACGTTATCTTATGTATATATACATAAGGTAAGGTAAGCTTCATATTTCTCATGTACGATAATCCTATTTTTCGAGTTAGCTTTGTCATAGGGTCTGCTAACCTGGAGAAGTCTTGGATGAATCGCCTGTAATATTCAGCTAACCCTAAGAAACTTCGAATCTAAGTAATAGTTTTTGGTTGTTTCTAGTTCATGACCGCTTCTACTTTCTCCAGATCAACAGATATGCCTTCTGCAGATACTACATGCCCAAGAAATTTCACCATTTTCATCCAAAATTCACATTTACTAAATTTAGCATACAGATGATGGTTTCTAAGAGTCTCCAAAACAATCTTTAAGTGTCTCACATGATCTTCTTCTGATTTCGAATAAATCAAGATGTTATCCACAAAAACTACTACAAACTGGTCTAAATAAGGTCTGAAAACCCTGTTCATTAAATCCATAAAAGTTGCTGGTGCATTAGTCAGACCAAAAGCATTAAAGTGAACTCAAAGTGACCATATCTGGTTCTAAATGCTGTTTTTGAAATGTCTGACTCTCGAATACGCAACTTGTGATATCTTGACCTTAGATCAATCTTAGAGAAATATGTGGCTCCTCTTAATTGATAAAATAGATCATCAATTCTAGGTAATAGATACATATTCTTCATAGTAACATTATTTAGCTTCCTGTAATCAATGCATAGTCGCATAGACTCATCCTTCTTCTTCACAAATAACACTTGCGCACCCCAAGGTGATTCACTCAGACGAATGAAACCCTTTGCTTGAAGTTCATCTAATTGAGTTTTTAACTCCTTCAGTTCAACAAGTGCCATCCTATAAGGTGGAATAGCTATAGGATCAGTTCCTGGATAAATTTCAATCTTGAACTCTACTTTCCTTTGTGGTGGCAGTCCTGGCAAGTCATCTGCAAATACATCCATGTAGTTTCTCACTACCACAATGTTTTGTATCCCTGAATGAGTCTTTATAATCTCAACCATCAATGTTCATGTAAACAATTTATCAACATCAATATAAATCAATAACATTTCATTCATTTTATACGAAACTTGAAGTCTTTACATGAATCTTAATAATGAAATATCAAAACTTTGTACCAAAGAAAATGGCTAGTTCCTATTATATCTTTCTATCATTACTCCTAAAAGTATCTATTTGTTACTCTCAGTAGACAATTCTTTTTCAATCTGTTTGGCTCTCTCCATGATTTCTTGAAGTGATTAGAAATCATATGGTGAAAGCCTTTGTCTAATCTCAGACCTCAGTCCACGATGAAAAGTTATAATCTCTTCTGCCCAGCTAAGCATGAGCTCCGCATGTTGTTCATCCTCATTCGAATCGCCAATCCAACCATTCTTATTTCTAGGATTTCGTTGGTTATATCTTCGGTTAAAATCTGGGTTATTACAGTAACCCAACTGAAATTCCTTCTTATCATGATGTTGTGAATGTTGTTTCCACTTCTTTGTAATTCCTTCTACACAATCAACATATTAACAATGTTAAGACATGTGTATCAATTGTGTTATCATGAATCTAGATGCATGTCTCTAGGTTCTCATTTGTTCAGTGGCCTATTAGTTTATTCTTTTAAGTCCATTGCGAGGTTATTCTGAAACCTCTAATGTTTTTTTTTTGGGTACAGGGTTTGGGATTAGTAATAAAAAATCTCATGATATATATATTTCAAAAATCAAATAAACATAACATGCAAGCAAAACAATCACACATGTATTCATATAATGTCACGCTAGCATAAGGAAACTTCTAAGCTTCTATCTATGCCTACGAGTTCGAATGTCCCATACCATCCTTGCCCGACGACATAGACTTTTACTTAGAAATCTCACTACACCCATACAATTTCGCAAATGTCTCGATTAACTAAAGTTTCTCAAGCCCCACTATGCTCAATTGTCCCATACCAGTTAAGCATAAGGAAACAAGCTCCTCTAAAGTTACCGACCATTCACCAAACATGGTCTGTCAATCTCCGAGTTCAGGATTCCTCCATATCTTCAAATTTCTACGCGTCCCATACCACGTAGAAACCAAAGATACAATATCCTCCCGATCTCGTGTCCTGACCAAACAAGTGTTTTGTTTCCACACATTTTCAGTCTCTAACCTATGCCCTAAAAGTTTTTTTTTTAATTTTTTTTATGATCCACTGTGCCTCATTTACAATACCCAAGTCTTTATTTATGGTCTCTTTTCTTAGACCTATAAACTCGACATCACTGTAGCAAAGTTCCCCCATTAAACTGGCAGCCCATGGTTTATACCTTAGACACTTGCCCAATACTTTACAACCTAAGCTCTGACCTTTGCCCAGTATATCTACTAACTGAGCTCTGATACCACCTTTTGTATCAGAGTAACATCTAGCTTAGTACTCTACATTCTAAGTTCTCATCATGCCCAGTAACCTACTAACTGAGCTCTGATACAACCTTTGTAACACCCCGGCTCCCGAAACATATATAATTTTTTTATTGATCTCATACTTAGAGATACATACACATACATGTTTATTTTTGTCACATGACATCGTCGAGAACCGGGATATTACTTGTTTCACACATCAATAATAAATCTCCTAGTTCCACCAGGTTACATCCCACAAAATTATATGAGTAAATAAATGAATAACAAATAGGTTTATGACTAAAAACATGGGATGTCATATTTGTTCAATTTAACCCAATAATAATCAAACTAACATCTGGCCTCATGGCTTTGTTTTAAATAACAAATCAATAAATGAAATAAAAGGAGATTCACTGACTACTTGCCTAACTAAAGACAATAACAAACTTATGACTAAGACAACCTCATCAAGGAGGTCTATCACTAATTACACTCTACTTCGTCTCATCAACGACAATGCTCAACTATTGGGTACCTGAAAAAATAAGAAATGGGGTGAGCTCAAAGAGCCCAGTAGATCATGCATAATACATTTCAAACATTATTAAAGTGAAAACACAAAATATGCAAACATTTATCAAACATTAGGCGTTTCAAGCAATTCAATTGTTTTTCAGTTGACATTCAGATCGAAAGGACCATCCTCGGTGTTCTCATCAATACAACGAGTGCCTAGCACTAATGACAAGGAGGGGCCATGCCCATCATCCAATCTCCGGGAACTAGGGTCCAACCCAGTGTTCCATTTCAAATATAATATCAATTTCATAATTTGAGAACACCCATAGTGATCAATTGTGACTCACTGAGCCAGTATGTGGTTTAATTCTTGATTATAGTGATTTTAAAGTGTTTAACAAGATCAAGTTCTAGCATGCTCAATGTCTTCTACTTTCCACACATAACCAAAATATTGTAAAAGCATAAATTCAATATGTGCACAATAATAACACATGTTATCCAACATATAAGGCATATTACTCAATATATCATTCATGCATGAAATCAATCAATCACAATAGTAACATAATCACACCCTAGCATGCTTCTAGGTATTCAATCAAATAAGCATACAATCATATTCCATATTTAAAACTAAAATAATACGAAAGAGCACGGTAATCATTTCCACCTTTTCAGCGAGAACCTTCAAATCTTTTTCTTCGTGCACTGTAGTCCTGATATCTTTAGTTCTCAACCTACGATATATATATTTTTTTGAATTGTAATCATCAATTCATAATTTTAATATACCCCACAGTTTATACTATTTATCTAATTATATATATAATCAATGTTATTTTAGCTTACCATACTACATTTAATATACTAAAGTTTAGCCACGATTATTATTATTATTTTTTGTAATTAGTATATATGTATATACACGTATATACATAAATGCTACGTGTAGACATATCAAGAAATAGTATACACATATATGTAAATAACATAAAATATACATATTTGTATATAAATATATCAATAGGTTTGTATATATATTTATAAATAAAATATATCATTAGATTATGAACCCATTATATATATAATCTGTTATAAATATATATTATATCCATGTATATATAAAATCTGTTATATCTCATATATCATAATCTGTTATAAGTATATATATTATACCCATATGTAATTATCTGTAAGTCTAATATATATATATATATATATATA
>JAJIYU010010975.1:0-15644 GCA_030144865.1 Tinospora cordifolia
CACCAGCATGGAAGCACGTTTTTTCCATGTTTTTCCAGCATTTTTCCCATTTTCAAACATCTAAATTTATTTTATTTCCATACCATACCATATAATAGTCATTTAAAACATGTTTTCTCACATTTTTATATTTATTTCATAATTTTTAAAAATTTATTTTCGAGTTGTGTGCGTTTGAAAACTTTGGGGTGTTACAGCTGGTCATGAGACCTCGAATAGATCAAGATATCGTCAATGAAGATAATCACAAAGTTGTCGAGGTATGGCCGAAACACCATTTGCATGAGGTCCATAAACATAACCGCGACATACGTCACGCCGAACGACATGACCAAGAACTCATAATGCCCATATCTAGTGCAAAACGCAATCTTCGGCACATCTTCCTCCTTGACTCTCAGCTGATGGTATCTAGTTTTCAGATCAATCTTCGAAAACACCTTGGCACCTCTAAGCTAGTCAAATAATTCATTGATTAGTGGAAGGAGGTACTTGTTCTTGATTGTTACCTTGTTTAGCTATCGGTAGTCAATGCATAAACAGAGGCTCTGGTCCTTCTTCTTCACAAACAATATCAGATCACCCCAAGGTGAAACACTAGGAGAGATGAAACCCTTACTCAACAACTCCTCCAGCTAGACCTTCAACTCCTGCAACTCAGCGCCATGCGATAAGGAGGAATCGGTACAAATCGTGTCCCTGGAATGATCTCAATAGTAAAATCGATCTCCCGCTTAGGGGGCAAGCCGGGTAGATCTTTAGGGAACAAGTTGGAAAAATCTCTGACGATAGGGATCTCATCAATGCTCGACTGTGAAGGTGCCTCATCTATGGTCATCAAACTGGTTAGAGTGTTGTGTTACTAATTTTTCATGAGTAATCTACTTATCTGAAGCTCTCCCCTAAAAGGTGACAGTGGGTTAGCCTGGAATCTGAAATACAACCCTCTTGGCATAGCAATCCGCATGTGCGTGGTATGCAGCCAACCAATCCATATCGAGTATGGTATCAAACTCGAGAAACTCCAATACTCGAAGGTCTACTATAATCTCAAAGTCCGCCATCCTAAGTACACACTTCTCACATATCATATTGGGATAGATACGTTCCCCTATAATAGTACTCAACATCAACCAAGTAGGAGCCCTAACTGGCTTAAGTCCCAGCCTATCTACAACACATCTAGAAATAAAGGACAAAGTAGAACCAACATCAATTGACACACATACAAATGAATCACAAAGAGTAAAAATACCTTCCACCAAGGTCCTCGTTGAATTAGGGTCAGGCTAGGTGATGGCCTGTACTCTGTCTTTAATAACTGGGGCGAAAGAACGAGGACCTCTTGTAAAAGTCGGACACTAAGCCCACTTGTGTCCAACCTGTCCGCACTAATAGCATATAAAGGTTGGTCTCTGTCTTGCCTGATAGCTCTAGCTCTGCCCACGACCTCGACCAGGGCCTCTGTCTTGAACCCTAGAAAATGTGCTCTGTCGTTCTGCTAGTGGATGTGCCTACACAGGAGTGGTTGCAAGTGCCACCGCCTGGGTGGTGGTTTGGCTAGGAGTGTTGCTCCATTGTCCCTCATAATACTTCCTCCTCCTCTGCCTCTGAAAACGACCATGGCCTTGATGACCCCCAGACCTACCTCTATATGATGGTTAAGTTTGTGATACGACCTGTTGCTACAGTTGTGGCTGAGGGGCACAACCAGATACTACTGAAATCTCAAGGCGCTCATCTAAACCATCCATCTCATACTGTAGGGCCTCCATCTGGATCTCTTCTAAGGTCCCAGCCTTAGATGTGGAAGCCACTTACCTGATTGCGACCCTCAGCCCTTGTCAATAGAATCCAGCCCTCTCCTTCTGCTAAGCAATTAGCCCAGGTGCATAGGCTTCTAACTGTAGGAACCGATGTGTATACTCTCTCACAATCCTAGTCCCCTGGCATAGACTCAAAAACTCCACCTTCTTATGTTCCCTTTTGGTTTTGGGGACGTAAGCCTCAAGAAATAGCTCTCTAAACCTGGCCCATGAAGTGATCCGACCCTCAATGCTCCTCGTAGAATACCACCATCTAGTAGCCTCACTCTCTAACATATAGGCTAAAAACAGAACCTGATTTGCCTCTGATAACCTTAGGGTCTCAGCATCCTTCTCCATGTTCAGTAACTAATCCTCTACTACCTCTAGACTAATGTGGCCTCTGAACCTCTCAGGGCACAAATCCATAAAACTCTTGAAGAACCAAGTATGGGATCTCTCATCTCCTTGTCTGTCCTAGGCTGGGGCTATGGGTGCTACTACTAACCCAACTGGTGGCTCAGTAGCCGATGGCACAGGTGGAGCAGGCCATGCTATGGGCTCCACCCTCTATCTGTCGACCTCCAATCGATCTAGTATCTCCATTAGTAAGGTCGTTTGGGCCTGAGTAACCTCATTAGAGGCCCTAATCATAGCCTTAAGCCTCTGTATGGGGTCTAGCTAGGGTTGAACTGTAGGTAGTGGTCGTGGTGTCGGCTCTCTAGGCCCGAGCGGTGGTCTGCCCTGCCTAGGGGGTGCTCCACCCCTCCTAGGTGGCATCTCTATCTGCAGTTCAAATCGAACTATTGGTTATTTAAGTATTCAAAATAGACTTGACTCTAAAAGTTTAGTAGTATAGTATATTCTATTCAATGTATGTTTTATGATTGACAGTTCCTCTCCTTTGTTCGATGATTCATTTACTTTCACAATTATTCTGATATCACATAGGTTCTTTATTTATTAGAGTTTTTCGATTCTTTTGAACCTATGCTCTGATACCAAGTCTTGTTGGGACCCCTTCCCAAGGCCAAAGGGCGACTTGACCGGCATAGTGGCTCGACAAACTCACTCACCATGTCAAGTTCGCCCAAACACTATTAAACCCTTTTTCTAATCTCATGCAACAAACGATATCAGAATAATTGAAAGACCTAGAACGAAAGTAAACAACAAATGAAGAGTAAGCATCATATTATATGTCTATCTTATTCAAAATATATAGTTGACAATTTATACATGCACAAGGAATGACCAACCTCTAATCAAAAGACCAAAAAGGTACAGAAAATGCCAGGGAGCTAGGCGATCACCACGCCCTTTCCTTTATCAGCCACAAAGAACCTGAAATATTAATAGATTAGTGATCCTAAATCAATGTGGCACAGTGAGTAGTAAAACCAACATGTCAACCATAACTTGTATTTCAAAATAATGCATGTATGCATGAGCCATAAAAATTATATAACATTCGAATACATAGTATAGTACAAAAGCAGTTATAAACAATGCAACAGTTTCAGAAAACATCTCAAATCCATGTCAGTTAAAAACTGTCTCCAAGCTAGGGTCAAATCAGCAAGCCCAACCTATGGGCATCGCTCGAACGGGTCTTGAGTCAGGCGTATTAACCACTCGAGCAGGTCATGAGCTAGGCTAGGCACACTGATCATGTGCCCTAATCCCGACGCTCGATCCTCGAGTCTAATCCCAATCATATCGTGTACCTTGACCTCAGTCCCACGTCATTGGACGGTGTCTTACTTTGGGCCGCCCGGGAGGCGGGCCCATGTTACGTTATCCTTATTCCATTTTTTTTCATATCCATGAGATATCCTGCGCACATTAGTCTATACACAAAATTATTCATAATATCATAAATAAATAGAAGTCGTTATTTATTTATTCAAAAATTTCAAGTACTTGTACATTTATTCAATACAGTGGAAAATAATTTCAAAATGTAAATAAATGAATTGGGCCCGCATGCCCTACAATAAATTCAAATAAAAAATTTCTTAATGATCTCCCAATGGTGTATCTACTTTAATTTCCTGAAATGTGAAAAATAAAGGGTGAGCTATGAAGCCTAATGAATCATCCCAAATACTTAATTCATTATTTTGACAAAATAAAACATGTGTAGCAACCACTTACAAGGAATTAAATGATTCAACTAATTTATTATTTTTTGTTGTAGTTAAAGACCGAAAGGGTAGACATTATTTGAATCAAAATAATAATTTAAAATATGAGAGTCATTTCACATCTAGATTGCTTCCTAAATTCCTTTCAGATCTTTTTGCCAACAGTTATGTAAGACTTCGTTGCTACTACTTTGCATGTTGTTTAGAACAACTTTAAGAGAAAAGGGATCAAAGATACCAAGAATGAGGTAGAGAAAAAACAACAAAGAGTATTATTCATGTTCTCGCTGGAATGAATGAAATAAGGGAGAGAGGGGGGGGGGGGGTTTATATAGAGTCTTCAAGGATTAATTTCATAATATTTTACATTCTTAATATAACAAACTTCCATTTGTACTTAGTTGAGACGGCTAAGGGTTTGAGATTTGAATTTTAGAGTTTTTTTGTATTTTTTAGGGATTTTTTTGTTTTTGTTTGTTTTTCATATTATTATTTTTTTAATTTAATTTTTTTAAATGGCGCATGGGCCACGCCATTAGCACGTGGCCTGTGCGTGCTTCTTTCTTGTGCATGGGCCAAAGCCCATGCACAAATCAAGCTTTTTTGTTATTTTTTGTTATATAAATGGATTCGCCATTTCGGCGAATTCGTTTGTTTTTGTTTTGTTTTGTTTTCTTTTCTTTTTTGTTTAATTTTTGGATACCAAAATTTATCAATTAATTTTATTTATTTGATACTTTAGAATATACACAATCTATATCTAAAAATGTTATAATTTCTCATAGTCGAATTATTTTATTTAATTTCATTCATCAAATTTCATACAAATCTTTAGGATATTACAACTGGCTGTTGTACAGGAATCTGGTCTTGTGGTTGTACTTGTACCTGAGGCTATGGTGCTGTTTGTGACTGTACTTGTGCCAAAATTTGTGGCAGCACTTGCGGCAGTGCCCTCACTACTTGGCCGAACACCTGTCAAGAGAACTCATTTACCATTTCTGGTGATAATATTGTTCCAACTAGGGCTGTTGCTGCCATCGATGCCCTCTGATCTCTTTCACCAAATTCGTCTATATTTTTAGTCCTTGTCTCATTTCTTCAAGTCCTTGCCATTATGCACAAGTCAAAAGCAATTTTAGTATCCGATAAGGTATCCAAATAAAAAAATTTCAAGGAGAATATTTATTTTGGATACACATCTCACCTTTCCTTATCCTTGGGATACAAAATGCTTTTCTAGACTTGAGAAAATAGCGTTTTTTCTTTTTTCATGTCCATTTTCTCAAATTTTCGTTTCATCCATGCTATTGTAAAGCTACATTATGTCTCTAGATTCTCAATTTGTTTAATTACCTATTTGTTTATGTTTCTAAGTTCTGTCAAAGTCCTCTAATGTCGCTCGGTATAGGATTTTGGTTTGAATTTTCATGGTACACATATTATTAAGTACATAATCATGCAAGTAAAACATTAACACATTTCATCACAACCAGCGTGCTAGCATAGAGAAATCTGAAGCTTCTACCTATGCCTCTAGGTTTGAGCGTCTCATACCACTCTTGCCCATTGACATATATTTTCACCTAGAGGTCTTATTATACCCAAACAATTTTGCAAGTGTCTCGATGTCCAAGGCTTCCCAAGTTCCACTACAATTGACTATCCCATACCAGCCAAGCATAAGAAAACAAGTTCGTCCAAAGCCACCGATCATTCACCATACATGATCTGTCATTCTCTGAGTCCAGGATTCCTCCATATCCCCAAATTTCTATGTGTCTAATACCACATAGAAACCAAAGATACAATATCCTCCCGATCTCGTATCTTGACCAAACAAACGTTTCGTTTTCACATGTTATCAGTTTCTATGTCGCAACCCACTTCATAAAAGTGACGTCACGACAGGCACATAATACTATATACGCTATACTTACGTATATAATACTATGTGAGCCTCTTACAGTCAATACTACCCAATATCCATACAAACATTTTGATAGAGTCTCCCCTAAAATTTTTACTTATTCCAAAGGAGCAATTACACCTGATAGACAATATTATCAATTCACAAGTCCATAACATATAATAATCCACCTACTATCATCAAGCATAACTCATATTTCATAATCTATTATGTTTCACACTCTCAACTAGTATAAATTGATCCAAATCCCTCTAATGATATCACATATGCAGTGATAATTATAATTATACAAAAATACAACCCACAAAATAATTAAACCTACACACACAGCAACGATTGAAGAGTCGACTACCCTTCTTGTGTTGGTTTCTTCCATTTCTTATATGTTCCTAAAATGTTAAAGACAACAAGTAAGTGACAATATGTCCAGTGAATAATCTTTATCTATGACATTTAGATGCATTTAAATAATCATGCAAAAAATTAAATTAGACAAAACATTTAAATTTATCGTGCACATTTAAATCATATATACATGCATTTAACATAGTGATTATGCTATTTTCAATGCATCATTTAATAAAACATATGCACATCCACATCTTTCAGAAGTAGAGTCAGCCTCACTCCTTGTTTGGCCTTGACAATAGTAGACTGTAACTCTAAGTATCACCTACTTTACAACCATTTCGAGGATTATCACATAAAAAAATGCTAATACTTCTCATGGCTCAATCCCCCATAGATTATAACATAAGAAGTATTGTTCCTCATGGCTCAGTCCATTGAAATGATATTGCATTTTAGATATGCTCTTGCAAATCTAAAACATGCTGCCGTGTAAATAAAAATTCATGAATTTCCAAAACAAATACAAATATGTCACTACAAATAACATGCTTATATTCAAATAAATTTTATATCTACAATGTCATATAAATAACCAAGATAAAGAAATACTCACAGAATACCAACAACTAATCTCGTTGGACACGTATCTCACTTCCTGGTATGATAATCAACCACTTTCAAATTTACTGTAGAATTCAATAATATGATCCATCATTTCATATATAATATATATTTTCATTTGCATTAGTTTTCATTTCATAAAAATCATGGTTTTGACATAATATTATCATTTACATAATACCAGAAATAATTACTACTCATCAAAATTACTATTCAACCAATTTTCAATATCCACTCCCAAAAATTTAGGTTCTAATGCACCGAAATCAACCTATCATAGAAATAATTTATATCCATAAATCACAATTAATTTATTTTAATAAAGAATTTCTAACGTATTTATTTTTTTATATTTAATCACATAGGTACATTAGACATCATGTATGGCCGCACATTAGCTCGAATATTCTCAATAACATTTAAAATTAATTTCCTGCTAATGTACCATATTTTTACAATAGTAAATAAAATAAATAAGCTTCTAAATCATATTTTTTTAATTTTTAAAATTTTCATAAATAATCTCATTGGTCAATCATTCACCAGAAATCCATTTGATATCCAAAATTCACAAAGTTGGTGTCAATGGGTCTGTATTTTCATTCTCTACATTTTTATGGGTTTCAACCAAAGCTTTATTTAAGTTTAACATATTCAAAAGTCTATTTAAAGGTTATAAAATTTGGGATATTTATTTTAGAATCTACAGGGCAAACTAACACAATCTAACCACATATCTGGTGTCTACTTATCATCAAAAGTGTTTTGGTATAACTTTTACTAAGTTTTACTTACTGTAAAAAAATGTACAATATTTGGGTATAGCTATAAAACACCGTTCACAGTAAAAATTATACCCTTATGATTGTAGTACAAGGCTTACTTAACATTTTTGTAACTAGAATTAGAGAAAATTGTTTACCTATATGTCGAATCTGTCGAAAAAATAGACGTTTCTTTTTTTTTTCTTCTTTCTGTCTCAATTCTGTTTGGTTCTCCATTTTTTTCCTTTCTTGTAATGTGTTTCTGGAAATCGCCAAGAAAGAAGAGATGAAGGAAGCAAGTGAATTGCAGCTAATTACTACAACCGACCCACTCAATCCATTTGCTCAACCATCCCATACATTACGATACCATAATAGCTTTGTCTTTGTCTAGCTGGTGAAAGATAATAAAATTTCAATGACTGACCACCCACTTATTCTTTATACATGCAAACTGCACCATTCCATTCTCCCATTCCATATATATATATATATTTTTTTTCTTTTTTTTTGCAACATTTTCTAACCTGCCATGCACGTACAACAACAATCCAAAATTATTAACCTTGGCATTCCCCTAATATATATATATGTTGCCACTTCCAATTCACCACCATATACCATATTTTGTTTTTTTTCTTCCAAGCCAATGTACCCACTTAAAAGATATATAAATACCACTTAGTTAAACTTATAATGTTTATTCTTTCTTTTTTACCTATCTTTTATACAAATACCAGTATACTATTTCTTTATTCTTATACCCACCAATTATTATATATGTATTTTTTTATATTAATATGTTTCATTATTTCTTTATATATTTTTTCTAATGACTACTTTAATTTAAATTAATTTATACACGTAGTGTGTATTTTTAATACACATGTATAATTACACGTATTTACATGCTTAATCCATACAAATATGTATATTTATATATATTTATTTTTCTTTAAATTAATTTACGTGTCACATTTACATATGGAGTGTTACACTCTAGCTTATGCCCTAAAAGCTTTTATTTATGATCCATTGTGTCACCCTCGTAACACTTAAGTCTCTGCCTAAGGTTGTTTTTAGACCTAAGGTTTCAGTTCCTAGTTGAAAAGCTTCTCGGTTAAACCAACAACACATCTCTAGTTTTGATACCACCTCTGCTATTCTAATACGTTCTTTGCCCTTAACCATCACATCTTGGTTTTCTTGTTGAAAATAAGTGTGTTCTTCCACTCGAATTACTTGTACGAGTTGGTAGGACAACCTCCAATCGGACGACAAGACCAAGTGTATTCAACAATCGGCCTTCTAGAACGAGATAACCGATCTCCCCTTCAATATTTAGCTTTACTCGGGACAAGACTTATCTACCATCAGCTCAACTCATAATCTTCGTATCCAAACAAAACATTTGAAAACATATATCTCCTTTGAAAACAGTCTTTTCAAAATGATTTTCAATTTCAAAATAAGATGTAGGGCATTGATTTAAAGTAAAAGTCTTACCTGGTAAGGTATTGCCTAAGCTTTAGACTCCTTATGTGAGTCACCTCTATGTCTACCCAACAATTCTACTAACTTAGCTCTAACTGTACTCTATGTGAACATCTCACTAGAATGATGCTACTTTTGGCCTCAACCTGGATTTTTTGAGTTACTGACTAAACTCTTTCTTAGCGAGCTACTAACTAAGCTCTGATACCAACTTTGTAACACTCTGGCTCTTGAACCTTTCACACTCGTCATAGGCGACGTGTTTGTTTCATAGCTTGAAAAGTAATTTCACTCGTGTGTAGTCACTTCTGCTTTCTATCCAAGAATCAGGATATTATTTTTTTCTTTACATCACCTATTACATCTGTTAGTTGCACTAGACCATATCCCAAAGTATAAAATAAAATATGAATACACTTTGTTAGAAACAAAATAACAATAACCTTGGGATCACATAAAAACTAAAAAGACATTAATTTATTATTAGAGTTGCGAACACTTCGGTGGGCCCCATAGCCAAATTTTGATAAGACAACCACTGTCTAGCCTAATGGTCAACATCTGACAAAACTAAACATGGTGGGTCACATGCCCTAAAATAGGAAATAACAAATAAAGATCATTTTTCTAACATTCTCATACTGTGAGGCACACCACTAATGATGATTATTTTATGTTTATTTGCCAGAAACAATGTTTTCAATAGTTACTTGAAAAAGAGTGAGTGGGGTAAGCTCAAGAGCCAAGTTGATCTTACACAAAAACATCTCAAGCATTATAATAGTCAAAATACAAACATGCAAGCACTTATAAAACATTAGGCATTTCAATGATTCAGTTGTTTGAGTTGAGGTTAAGATTGAAAGAATTTCTTCTTCAGCATTCCAACTTAGGTTCGGAGTATTCAATGAAATTCTCAAAGACCAGTTACACACTCAGAACCCTATCTTTGGATTGATGTATCACTTGATCATCAAACTAGGGAGTGAAGTCTAACTTAGATTTTTCATCCCCTTTCAAATAGAGACCCACCCAGGGCTAGGAATACTGATAGTGATGCTAGACTACTACCTTAGTATCAACATCACTGTGTCAATATGTCGTTATTTTTTTTATCATATTTGATTAATGATCACAAGTATATTTAATATAAATAAACAATGGATACATATAAACAGGTTAACATGCTAGTAATTACATTAGTCATTCTATTCATCACATGGCGTGCATGACATAGATCCTTTGCTGTAAGTTACCTTCATACAAAATATGGCATGCTATAAATTCTCCGCAACAGATAGACATCTATTTGTAGGCATACACCCTAACACATTTCTAGAGCAATGTATAATAATAATCATACAGAATCATGTTTCATATTTTGACCAAAATAATATAAGAGAGTTTAGGTAGTCACTTCCACCTCAATAGTAGATTCTCCTAAATCCTCACGGTCTTATTCTAACTTGTTTCCAGTCTTCGATTCTCAGTCTTCAAGATCTACGTTTTGAAAATGTGATTTAATAACTGTCTATGAGCAATACCTATGTAAAGTACCGTACATATGAACAATACTGTATATATGAACAGTACATATCTATAAACAGTGAATATGAACACTACTAAATAATAATAATGAATAGTACTTCAAGAATAATACCCCGTGAATAGTATCGTACTTGTGAACAGTAGACGACGTATACGTGAACAAGAATACATACTGAAATGAATAATGACATCTCCAATCTTAACTAGAGACTTAGACAGAGTTATTATACCTGCTTTAATTTGCAGAGCCCTCCGGTTGCTCCAAAAGAAGTGCCCAGAAGTAGACCTTCATTACTGCTATGTAGAAACTGGGGTTTTCTCGTTCCTACTACTGTATTTGTTGTCTAGAACTGCCAAAAAATGAGAGAAGAAAAGGGAGAAAGTAAATAAATTATTTCTTTCTTGCTAGAATAAATTTTTAAAATGAGAAGGGGGGAGGGGGTTATATAGATTTTTTGGCACAAAACGACGAAAATGAATAGTAGTGAACAGTGCTCTACTGTAGCTACAATACCCACCAAAAGTATTTTTATCTGCCAACAAAATAGTACATGCTACAGTACCGTATTTTTGAACAGTATTTTTTTAACTCGAATTTCAGGAATTACAACCTACCCTTCTTAAAATAAATTTCATCCGCGAAATTTATACTTATCCGCTTCAATGCTGTTTGGTTAGGTATTTTGGGTGAAGAGGCTTGGATATTAGTTTTTCATCTCGCTTTTCAGCTCCCAGGTTGCTTCCTCCAGATCATGATGTCTTCATAGAACCTTGACCAATAGAATGTCCTTGGTCCTGAGACTTTGTACCTTACGATCAAATATTCTGATTGCTGGTTCCTTGTAAGTTGCATTGTTTCAAAGTACAACTTCCTCCCAGTGTATGATATGCGATGGGTCTAGTTCGTACTTTTGCAGCATTGATACATGGAATGCATTATGCATTGATAACATTTGGTTTGGCAAGTCCAACTCATAGGCACATTTACCAACTTGTCTAAGTATCTCAAACGGACCAGTGAATCTAGGTGCCAGCTTCCCCTTGATTCCGAACCTCTTAATCACCCTCTGTGGGCTGATCTTCAAGAACACTCTGTCGCCTGGCTAAAATTCTAGAGGCCTTCTTCTCTTGTCTGCATAGGTTTTTTGTCTACTCTAAGTTGTAGCTACCCTCTTCCGAATCAGCTTTACTTGAGTAGTCATCCCCTCTACCAATTTTGATCCTATAAGTACCTAATCCTTGAAGTCTGCCCAACAGGATGGTGATCTGCGAAGCTTCCCATAGGGAGCTTCATACGGGGCCATTTTTATACTTGCCTGATAATTGTTGTTATAAGCAAACTCTGCCAGGTATAGGTACTTACTCCCATTTCCCTTGAAGTCAAGGATGCAAGATCGTAGCTTGTCTTCTAGCATTTAAATGACTCTCTCAGACTGACCATCAGTTTGAGGATGGAAAGCAGTGTTCATGGTGAATCTGGTGCCCAACTCCTTCTATAGACTCTGACAAAATTGTGATGTAAAGTGAGAGTCTTTGTCTAACACTATGGTCTTAGGTACACCATGGAGTCCTACTATCTCACTCACATAGAGTTCACCTAGTTTACTGACTTAGTCTATGGATCTAATGGGCAAGAAATGTGCTATCTTAGTGGGACGATCCACAATGACCCATACTGTATCTTCTCCTTTCAAGTTTCGAGGTAATCCAGTGAAAAGGTCCGTGGCTATGTTATCCCACTTCCATTCGGGGATTGGGAGTGGTTATAACATTCCTGTGGGCTCTCTATGCTCAGCCTTTACTTGCTAACAAGTTAAGCATTTAAAGACATACTTAGCTATGTTTCGTTTCATTCTTTGCCACCAATAGGTCTTTTTGAGGTTTTGATACATTTTATTTACACCAGGATGCATCGTGTATTTCATTTGATGGGCTTTGTCTAATATAATCTTTATGTTTTGTCCATCTTGAGGAAGATAAATTCTATCTCCAAGTCTCAATGCGCCTTCGACGTCAATTTTAAAATATGTGTGTTTGTTTTGTTTGACTCCTTCAATTAAAGTCATGATCCATTTATCTTGCCTTTGCTCTTATCTGATCTGATGCAGGAGATCTGGTTAGCAAATCATGTTGTAAAGGTATACATGCTTCTGATTTGAGGTGACAACTAGGTTAAAATCCTCAATTAGCTGGTACATTTGACCTTTTTCCTCATCTTGTTTGCTAAATCTCTTATTCAAGGCATCAACCACTACATTACCCTTTCTCGGATTGTAATGCAATTGGAAATCAAATCTTTAAGAAATTTCATCCATCTTCGTTGTCTAAGATTTAACTCTTTCTGTGTGTAGATGTACATTAGACTCTTGTGGTCTAAAAACAGATCGAATCTTTTACCATAAAGATAGTGTCTCCATATTTTTAAGGCAAATACAATTGTTGTTAATTCTAGGTTATGTGTTGGATAATTTTGTTCATGAACCTTCAAATGTCGCGAGACATATGCAACAACCTTTCCTTCTTGCATTAACACTGCACCTAATCTATTATGTGAAGCATTAGTGTACAAAACATATCCAACACCATAATAGGTACGAGTGACTAAGATGGGGTGTAAAGTCAATCTCTTCTTCAATTCTTGGAATGATTGTTCATATTTCTCATCCCAATTGAATTTAACTCCTTTTCTAGTTAGTTTCATTATGGATTTGGCTAACTTTGAGAAATCTTGGATGAATTTCCTGTAGTATCTAGCTAAACCTAAGAAACTTCTAATTTTTTTCATAGTCTTAGGTTGTTTCTAGTTTGTAACAGCTTCCACTTTATCGGGATCTACCGAGATGCCTTCTGCCAATACTACATGGCCAAGGAATTTGACTGTTTTCATCCAAAATTCGCATTTACTGAACTTAGCATATAGTTCATTTTTACTAAGTGCCTCGAAGACAATCTTTAAGTGTTTTACATGTTCAGCCTCTGACTTGGAGTAAATTAGGATGTCATCTATGAGCACCACTACAAATTTGTCAAGGTATTGTCTAAACACGCGATTCATCAGATCAATAAATGCAATCAGTGCATTAGTCAAACCAAATGGCATCATTGTAAACTCGAAATGCCTGTATCGAGTCCTAAAGGTTGTTTTGTGTATATCTAACTCTCGGACTCCCAACCAATGATAACCTCGCCTAATATCAATCTTAGATAAATGAGTGGCTCCCCTTAATTGATCAAATAGGTCATCTATTATTGGCAAAGGATACTATTCTTTATGATTACTAGATTTAATTTTCAATAATCAATACAAAACCTCATGGATATGTCTTTTTTTTCACAAATAATATTGGGGCTCCCCATTGTGATTCACGGGGTCAAATGAATCCTTTTTCATAAAGTTCATCCAGCTATGTCTTGAGTTCAATCAATTCTACTGGTGTCATTCTATAGGGAGGAATAACTATAAGATTTGTGCCTAGATATAGTTCAATCTTGAACTATACCTCTGTAACACCTTGTGTCCCGAGCCCCATCGTCCACATCATCTGACGGTCTAATTTTCTTTGATCAATAATCTTGGGCCGCTCGAGAAATGGGCTCATGCTACATTTTCTTCATTTTAAACCCAAATCCATATGAGCTTCTGTATATATTAGTCTATGCACAAAATAATTCATAACATTATAAACAAATATAATTATTTATTTATTTATTCTAAAATTTTGAGTACATGATTTATTACAGTGGAGAATAAATTCAAAATTGAAATAAAATAATTTTGCTTGGGCCCACATACCCTACAATGAAATAAAGAAATTTCTTAATAAAAAAAAATCACCCACATGAGCTGATAAATTAATTTCTTGAAATGTGAAAAATAAGGGGTGAGCTAAAAAGCCCAATGAATCATTCCATCTATTTAACTCATTATTTCAACCAAATAATACAATCATATCAAACACTTTCAAGGATTAAATCGATTCAAACAATATATTATTCTAGTTGTAATTTAGACCGAATAGGGATAACCTCTGTGCTCCAGATTTAGAGAGAGAGATCAATTCTGAAACTTAAACCCATCTCTAGTGGGATCATTCCTGAAACTCATTCTATTCTGGTGTCAATATTGACAGCCAGTTCCAATTCTACTTGGAAGACAGAAAGTCCCCCGTACCGGTACGTGGTTAAAATCTTATTTAATCTTATTTTTGTGTATAGGAGCAATAATAACCAAATATTACAACGATAATAACATTCACATTCATGAAAGATTGACTTTCGATTTCTAATGTAGAAGATCGTATAAGATGCAACTACAAAGCATACTCTTTTGGTCATAAACAGTATATTGATGCATGATAAATAATAACTCTAACAGTATAACATTCATATTGACTTTCAATTTCTGATGTAGAAGATCGTACAAGACGCAACTATAGATCATACTCTTTAGGTCATAAGCACTATAATAATTGAATGGCATAAATACAAAGCACAAGAATAAAATTAAACTAGTAAAACAAGCAAGCATTAATTAAATTAAAATAATAAATTAAAAGAAAGGGAAATAAATTCACCTCAAGATCGCTTTCTAAATTGTGTAGCACTTCGTTACTATTACTTCACAAGCTATTTAGAATAGCTCAAGAAAAGGAGAAAAGGACTGAGGTTGCCAAAAAGGAGGCAAAGAGAGAGAGAACAAGAGGAATTTCAACTCTTGCTTTAGGATGAATGAAATGGTTAGAGTAGGGGATTTATATAGAATCTTATAGGGTTACTTTTATCATTTTTCTCCTTCCAAATCAGGAGAATTTTCATTTTTAGCTTGCTTTGGTGGCTAGATAATTAAGGTTTTTGAATTAGTATTTTTGGCATCTTTTCCGTCCAAATCAATGGCTAAGAATGCATTTATTTCTCAATTGAACACCTTAAATTTATTTCCTTTAAAATTTTTTTTTTTATATATGCAAAAGGGCGGGAGGGGGGG
>JAJIYU010010976.1:0-15625 GCA_030144865.1 Tinospora cordifolia
CTTATAGAATAAGAAAAACTTAAAAATTAAAAGCTTATAGAATAAGAAAAATATTACAATTTTTTAAGGAAGTCTATTTTATTTTTATGAAAGCAATGCTTCCAACCGTAAGCTTATTTTCAGGTTCTAATTTCTAATTAAAACATGCCTTGTTAAGAAAGCCCGTTTCATCTCGACTATTAATGTTTCTATAAGTCTTATAACCATATAAACATATTTCCAAGAGAAAGCGTGTTTTGATTGTGACAAGTGAATTCATCGTAGAAACATTTTTTATTAGGAATCGTATTTTGATCACCGTAAACACAGTTTAGAGATTTTTTAAAGTATTTGTTTTTAATAAACGTTAATACAAAATTGTACCATTATAAATATTTGAAATTATTTAATTTAAACACAATTTATGTTAAGTCAAATACTTGACCAAGTTAAGAGTTATTTTCATTGTTAGTGTTTTTTGATTTTTTTTAAAATATATTTTAACAGTTTAAAAACATCATACAACAAAATATTCTATGATTAAGTCAAAAAAGTCCAATAAATCCAAATTACATATAAAGCTCGGAGCGATGATTAGTCTCGAAGTGTATAAAAGCTATTCCTAAGAATATCATGTGAAAAAAAAAAGTTTATTAAGTCGTGAGACCTTTATTTTTTTTTAATTCATAAAATCACCTTTTTAGCAAAAAAAAAAAAAAAAGAAAAAAAAAACCAAAAAACAAAAACAAGCTGGTCTTCACAAATAATATATAGTTCAACTACATGTAGAAATAATGTGGATCATCGTGTTTAATTATTACCCTTTAACTTATTATATCATTTCTAGTATCACTCGTATTTTTTTTATTTAAGTTACTTATAATATATTTTAAACTACTCTCAGCAATTTAAAAAAGAAAAAAAAAACATCTACATCGTATTAGCATGGATGCAAAAGTGTTGTGTTATATATAGTGCGATTATGTTTTTTCATATAACACGACGCAAGCTTTGACACTGAGTCGAAGATGCTCTAATACATATTACTATTATGTTCTACACCAACATTATTTAGTTTTGTTTCAAGACAAAAAAAATCTAATTATATTATATTAATCTCAAAATTTATGTAATTTTTATTATTTACAATAATACCTATATTTTTTTGAAGAAGTAAATTATTTATCTAGTTATAATGTTCTCATCGACTTCAGCATAATTATTTTTTAAATTTATGATTTATCGTACTATTTGTAAAATAAAATTTGAAAACCATTTCAAAAACTTTTTGTAAATAAAATAAATTTTTATAAAGCATAATTTTTCTATTTTCTGATTGAATTAAAATTTCGAATTACAAAACAGCCTAAAAAATCGCCAATCTTTATTTCTATAATATGTATTCAGAATAACGCACGTTTAAAGAGGCAGGAAAATAATAATAATAATAATAATAATAATAATAATAATATTGATCTTGAGTTTGAGCTGTTGATCACCGTAGATTTTTCATTACGATCTGTGTGGCCCGTTTCCCAGTTTTTGAAACCCTAGTAAAACCCTAACTTTTCCTGAATCGCCCGAACGACAACCATAAACCTCTCTCTCTCTCTCTCTCTCTCTCTCTCTCTCTCTCTCTCTTCGTTGCAGTAGGAAGGAGAGGTAAGCGGTTAGGGTTTATCTAGGGTTTTGGAGTGATCTTTAGTAAATCACGAGATTATCAAGAGATTGTATTGCTTGTTTCACCTTGAAGTTTGTGTTTAATGCGTTGATTGTGTTCAGGTGTATTCCGAATTCGAAGAAAATGCTGGTGTTGTTCGAAACTCCGGCGGGTTTTGCCCTATTTAAAGTTTTGGATGAAGGAAAACTATCTAAAGTCGAGGTATTGGGCTATTGACCTTTTCGATTTCAGGTTTCCAATTGTTCTTCCTTGATTCGCTTCTGGTTCCGTAACCAACTGAGAGTTTTCTCTTTGTAGGATTTGTGGAAGGAGTTCTCTACGTCAGAATCGGCTAGAAAGGTATCAGTTTAGCGTATTTAATTCAATTTCAGATTATCTTAGCAATTTCTTATGTGACAGCAATGAGCTTCATCATCTGAATACTTTTTAGACGATCTCTTCTTTGCTATGTGGCTATGTTTTGAAGAAGCTAAAAGTTGATAATAGAAAGTTTTGGATTGCATGTGTTCTGTGAGAAATGGGCCGTAATGATTTTCAGTGAGGATGCTTTCCCTTCCATGGAAATCATTTCTTAAAATGTTAGCTCTATATACTTAAAGTTGAGTATAGAGTTGACGTTTTAATTCAATAATTAAATTTCCCGTGTTACGTTTCTCAAGTTTGCTGTTCTTAATGTGATGGTAATGGCAACATTCTAATAAATTGTTGTGCTGTGAGAATGATTTTCATGGTAAGGTTAGAAGCAAATTCTGTCAAATGGAATTTTTAGAGTTGCCCAACTTTGATATGATCTTCTAATTAGGGGTTGCCCCATAAAGTTGGTTTAGGCAAAACTATCAAATAACTAAGATTGGTTTGGATCGAGGGTTTATGTTTGGATTCAATTCAGGCTAGGTTTCAATAAGCCAATCTAAAGGTCTAGACATTTACTAGCGTGTTGGACGTTGAAATTAACATGCAAAGAAGATAGTCCGCATATGTATGATCATTCAATATTTGCTACTTTTGAACTTGATCTTTTATAATATGTTTTGAAGAAAAACTCCTGAGAAGATGTTTGCTGAACAAATGTTAAGATGCTGGAACTTTTATGGTCATTCAATGCCCATAAGTTGAAAGTACGAGTGAAATGCCATAAGTTTATACATCTGGATCCTATGGATGAATATTGAAATTATGGAATTGCTAAAGAGGATATATTTCAGTAGTTTACCTTTTTGTTGTATATTTGGGAGGAGGTAGTTGAATTGCAATTGAGAGGAGACAGTTTTTTTTGGTCTTTTAATTTTATTAGAACTGAAACGATTCCCATTTTGTGTTGTCATCATCATCATCGTCTTTTTCTTCTTCTTCTCGCACATCTTTTAAATATATTGTAACGTTTGACTAAAAAATGACTATTGTCTTTTACAATGTCATTAATAGGTAGTGAAGCTAAAAGCTTTCACCAAATTTGAGAACACATCTGAAGCCTTATCTGCAGCAACACTACTAATAGATAGCAAGCCTAGTAAGGGTCTTCGCAAGTTCTTGCGTGCTAATTGCCAGGGTGAAACATTAGCTGTCGCTGATTCAAAGCTTGGAAATGCCATCAAGGAAAAATTGGTATCTTCCTCTGCATACAGGATGTTTTCTTTCATATTTTATTTGGAGTTCTTTATGATTTTGATCAAGTTTCACTTTATTGCAGCAAATTGACTGTGTGCATAACAATGCTGTGATGGAGTTGATGAGGGGAGTGAGAAGCCAGTTGACTGAACTCATAACTGGGTTAGGTGGGCAAGATCTGGCTCCCATGAGCTTGGGCTTATCTCACAGTTTATCGAGATATAAGCTAAAATTCAGTCCTGATAAGGTGAAATTTTTTTATAGCAGTCCTTTTCACAAAAACCTAAGCCCAAATTACATTTCTTAGAAGTTGGGATTTCATTTTTTTTCTCCTAATCCATTAGTTTTAGAACTATCTTTCTCAATTTATTATTTCTAGAAGTATCTGTACTGGCATAATTGGTAGCTGGGAAAATCATATAGGGGAAATTATGTTTTATGTTATACAACCTTGTCAGTAATTCTACATGGGACCCTGAAAGACTATCCTTTAACACCTTGTACATTTACTTATTTATTTTTATTTAGAGAGGAGAGGAAATTTGGGGTTTCAAACTGTATTTCTGTCGTAATTTATTAGATATTGCCAACTACTAACTTTTAAGTTGCTTGTTTAAGCATAACTGTATAAAATGTTAGGTTTAATAATAGTACTGTTTTATAGTTTCTTGGAATCATCCAATCACTGTCTAGTGGTGGTTAAAAAAAATGGACCTTCTTCCCCATATGCCTGTTAGTGTCAGTTGTTGTTGCATTTTGTAACTGATATGTTTGCTGGAGTAGTTGAAAGAAAGATTTTATTTTACTCTCCTTAGGTGGATACAATGATCATCCAGGCTATTGGCTTGTTGGATGATCTTGACAAAGAGCTTAATACATATGCAATGAGGGTTAGGGAATGGTATGGTTGGCATTTTCCAGAACTTGCAAAGATTGTACAAGACAATATCCTATACGCCAAAACTGTGAAGCTGATGAGAAACCGTACAAATGCTGCAGATATTGACTTCTCTGAGGTAGTACGTTAACTCCCAAGTTGAGAAACAGTTGCATGAAGTGTACTTATTATTTCACATTTCTGTTAGTCTCACGGTTGGATTTTTTTTTTGAAAAAAGCAGTAAATACTATTTTTCTTATTTTGGTGTTGGATTGGAAGAAGGCTTAGTATAATTTTGTACCATGTTATATAATGTTGCAACCCAGGGATTACAATTTGTGTTTGTTGTTTTGACAGATATTACCAGAAGAGGTTGAGACTGAGCTAAAAGAGGCAGCAGTTGTGTCCATGGGAACTGAAGTCAGTGAGCTTGACTTGATTAATATTATCGAGCTATGTGATCAAGTTTTGGCTCTTTCAGAATATAGAGCTCAGCTGTATGAGTACTTGAAAAATAGAATGAATACTATTGCCCCAAATCTGACTACTCTTGTTGGAGAGCTTGTTGGAGCTCGACTCATTGCTCATGGTGGCAGCTTGATGAATCTTGCCAAACAACCGGGGAGTACCGTTCAGATACTTGGTGCAGAGAAGGCTCTCTTTAGAGCTCTGAAGACAAAACATGCTACCCCCAAATATGGGCTTATCTATCATGCATCTTTGATTGGCCAGGCTGCACCAAAACTGAAGGGCAAAATCTCTAGGTCTCTTGCAGCCAAAACTGCATTGGCTATTCGATATGATGCTCTTGGTGATGGTGGAGATAATTCCATGGGACTTGAGAATCGAGCCAAGGTGATATGTCCTCCAACTCTTTCCACTTTGCTTATTCTGTGTGAACTCCTGTTTTTGATGATGAACCATGTGAGCAGCTTGAAGCACGGCTGAGGGCTCTTGAAGGCAGGGAATTGGGTCGCTCTGCAGGATCAACCAAAGGAAAGCCAAACATAGAAGTCTATGACAAGGACCGGAAGAAGGGGTCAGGAGCATTGATCACACCATCTAAGGTAGGCTGTTTTCTGCGTCTGGTTTTGATTTTCATATAATTATATGAGGAATCAACTGATCCTGAATTCTTTTGATGATCAGGCATACAATCCTTCTGCCGATGTGGTTCTTGGGAAAACAACCGAAGAAGATAAGGGGAAAGAACCATCTAAGATGGAGGAGGCAGAAGAAATAACACCTGAAGGTAATAAAAAGGAGAAGAAGAAGAAAAAGAAGGCTGATTTAGTTGGTGGTGATTTGCAAAGTAACGAAGATCAGAGCAAGAGGATAGCAGAGGAAGAGACAAAGGAAAAGAAGAAGAAAAAGAAGAAGGGAGAAGCTGAAGCGGGTTTGCTGCAAAATGGGGAAAATGTAGAGCAAGAGCAGGACGAAAAGAGGAAGAAGAAAAAGAGGAAGCACGCAGAAGAGGAGGATGACACTGAGCTACAAAACAAGAGGAAAGAAAAAAAGAAAAAAGAAAAGAAGACTGCCGAGTGAGCCCTTTCCAGCAGAAGTAGCAATTCCAATTTTGATTATTCAGGTTATTAGTGAGTATGCTTATTGTAAATTTCCCTTTGATCTGTCTCCTTTGTTGGTCAGTTTGGATTTTCAACTCATCTTTTTATTTGAATTCTCCCCCACCCGCTGCCTGAATCACCCTCTTGGGGGGCAGAAAAGGCCCTTTTGTTCAAGCATGAACTGCAAGACATTTTTATTTCCGGTGGTGTATGTAATAGTATCGCCATGATTTCTTTGCCTGCAAATGCACTGCAGATTACCCAAATTTTGTGTTGTGGGAAAATTGGATCGTCTTCAGGCAAAAAGATCTCTCTGAATGAAAGTTTAAATATATTTCTTGGGCTTTATGAATGTCTTAAGAGTGGAATATGTGAATTTGCTTAGTGAAGTAGCTGAAAGAGTATTTGGGTGTCTCTGAATTAGGGCTTAAAAAGAACAATTTGCTGAAAGTGTTTGGGAACCATTTTGTGCATTTTCTGTGCCATGGTACAATGTTTCACCTTTATCATCTGCCCGTCAACGCTTAAACTGTCCTTATCGCGGATTAGGTGCTGTTGAAGTCTCCCATGTTTCTGGTTGCTTACCTTTAAGTATTGATATTGATCTGTTGATAAAGCTGGCTCTGCAATTGCTAAAGCACGTATGGGCAAGAGTTCCCGGGAGATATGGCAATTGGGTCAGAGTTAGACTTTATAGAAATTTTCAGCAAGGGAAAACAGAGATCAAACCTTAAATTATCAACAAATTGGCAAGTAAGATAAAAGCTTAATTATTCATCACAGCTTGATATTGCTTTCATAACATAAAGATCTTCCAATCTCTTAAAACAAAGAAACACATATACTAATATAAAGGTACAATTTGGTTCAAACACCATTACATCATAACCAGGAGGTACCCATGATCAAGAAGAAGATAAGAAAATATTTTTGTTTAAGAATAAAATCCTCGTGGGCAGCACCGATATACAAACACACCTGACCTTCTGGGTGGTGAGCTGCAGATGAGCATGAGAGCGAGAGCAATAACAGCAGCCATCAAAAATCCCATAAATTCTAAACCACCCTCCTCTGCTTCTGTGCAACAAACCTTCCCCATGATAAAAAATGGCAAGGCAACCTTGAACCTGCAACTTAGCTATTAAAACCTTTATTTCTAATTAATAGCTGAGATGAGAATGTGAAGGGGTGAAGATCATTTTATTCGGAAAGTTGTCACTTCGGTTGACGCAATGTGCCTTGCAAAAAAGAAAAAAAGAAAAAAAAAAAAAAAGAGAAATCGTTGACTAGGAAGACTCATGAGTCTAGAGTCTGGTTGGAGGTTTCCATGTGCTTCAGTGCAAGGAAAAATGCAGTCACATCTGGACCACATCTGGGTTGTTGGTTGAATGGTTCAGCTTTCACTGCTTCCTTTGTGTTTTTAACGTTTTTCTCTCTTTCTTTCTTTTCTTTTCTTTCTTTTTCTCTTTTTTTTTTTTTATTTGGAGGCAATCAAGGACGAGTTCTTTTCTTATCATTTATTTAATATTTGAAAACGATGTTTGGTAACTACCAGATGTAAGGATGCCCCTCTTCTATTATTGGTTTTTCATTAGGTGTTTCCTACATCTACATGTGAGACTTTCTTCTTACCATGCGGAAGCCGTAACGGTAGATTTCTCTCAATGAGAGCGTCTATACTTCTGAACTACTATATATATAGATATATTCATTCGGTGGTATCTCACAATCAGGGCAATATTATTCAATTCTCATGTTATCCTGGACGCACCAAGTCACATTTCACTAAACTATATAAATTAATAAATAAAAAATAATTAAAAATTAAAAATTTAGGATGACATACCAATTCAATTTAATATTAATAATAATAAACTAAAATTTGGCCTGTGTTCCAAATAATAAAACAAAGAATAAAATAGTTAATGGCTTTTTAGGCCAACATGTTTGAACTAAAAACAAAGAAAAAATATTATTTTTAAGGTGACCTCATTAGTAAAAGTCTACAACTGGAGAATTCTTTGAGCATACTCCTTAGCACATATACTCTTATTGATTAACTGAAAAATAAAAATTTAGATGAGCTCAAAGAACCAAGTGGATTATAAATTAAATATCTTATTCATTATTCAGGTCAAAATGTCAAACATGCAAATGGTAATTAAACATTAAGCAATTCAAACATTCAATTATTTTTCAATTATAATTTAGACCGAACGAACTTTTTCCACTATCCCCATCTCACCAAAATATTAATCACGGAGCAGAGACACACGCTAACTCATTAAGAATTTAGGGACACGACCGTTGTTCAGTATTTAGAAATTAGAGATACATCCATTGCTCCATTCTTCAACATTAGAGACCATTCCATATTTTTGGGAAACATCCACGGTGACTAGCTATTGATCCATTGCATGGGTATGTGGTTCAAGTCTTAATTATATTTATTTAGTGTAACAAACAAAGCTTTCTAAATCTAGCATGTCCAAAAATCTCATAATTTCATTAATAAAATTATACAGAATACCATGATAAATATTTGATCAATCATACGTTGTCAAACAATGTCACACAACATGTTTTTCAATATATCCAACATATACATAAAAATCATATAATCCAAACATTAAACAATAAACACACTAAAATGTTCTTAAATATTCAATTAAAATAAACATTTATTACATTCAATATTTAAGACTCAAATAATAAAGAGCAAGGGTATTCATCTCTACGTCAAAGATTATATCCCAAGGTATTTGGATCTTTTGTTCCTTGACTTTGTCAACCTGCACACATACCATTAGTAAATATGAATAATTGATTTTCCTGTTAAAGTTCAAATTATGATGTTTTATTTAAACTAAATAAATGTCAACCTACAGTGTATGCTTTGTATGATACATCTAAAGTATCCTTTGCATAAAAATTTATTAGTTGTGTGATACATCTTAAATACAACCTACACATGTATAAATATACTATGGAGTCTTATATGACTAGAATTATAACTATACAATTTATGTAGTACATAAGTAGTTAACTGTTGCATGCTCCACCTGCCTCCAAAGTGTATGGTGCAGAAGTCATATTGCATGATAGATATGAATGCACGGTTTAAAGGCACTAGTAATGTTTAGATGAAGTACATGAATGTTGAATGTGATAGTGTGCAAGTGTTCACCAAAAAGACATAACAATAATTACTTAGGATGTACCGGCTACTTGCTAGGTGATTAATATGTTACATTTGATGGTGTGTTTGAAAGAAGAGATGTGATTCTCTTTTATATGTCACGGTACTAACCAATATATATATATTTTAAATTTGAATTGATCTTAGGGCGTATCCATTGCAGGTGCAACGAGCGCCTACGTGACACTCATTGCACCTACACCACATCAGACGCCCAGCAATGGATGTCTGATGAGGACAGAGCGTCCAGAGTGCTCGGTCTGAACCGAGCGCTAGGGATGCCCTTTATTTTAAAAAAAAGTTTTTTAATACGATGCGGCGCATTATCCTTTTTTTCTATTTTTTCATTTATATATATATATATATATATATATATATATATAATTAAAACAATATTTTATAAATAAAAATTTTTAACTGTTTTAAATAATTAAAATTAATATTTTAAATAAAAAATTAAAATATATTGATTTTTAATTTTTTTTAATATTCTAAGTTAAAATAAACTTAGAATTATTTTCAGTTAAATAATATATAGATATATATTTAAAATAATTAAATAGTATTAAAAATCTTAACAAATATTTTTAAATAATTATTTAAAATAGTGATTAGTGATATTCAAAAATTATAAATAATTTAAAAATATATTCTTAAAATAAATAATTATTAAAAATATATTTTTATATAAATTTAAATAATTATATATATTTTTAATTTAAATGTGAATAATAGGTATTTTAAAAAATATATGTATTTTATTAATAAAATATTATAGTTAGTGTATTTAATGAATTGACGTGATTGTAAGACTCATACAGTACAGTCTAATAAACTTTAGCATTGTGAGTGAGAGTTTAATGAGTGAATGAAGTGGATGGTAGAATTGATGATGCGGAGAGTTTATAGAGCTTAGGAATTGAGGATGCCCTTGAATGACATGTGATTAATTCTTTGAACACTTGTCTTCACCTCATTGGCCCATCATAGGTAAATTGAATATTTTATAAAATTAAATCCTAGCCCTCTTAATTTATCATTTAAAACATTTAAATTTATTGACTCATGTGGTGGCTTTAATATTTTATTTTATACCTATATAATTATTTATCTTATGCGGTATAGTAAATTATTTTATCAAATTTTGTTTAATTAGATTTTTTTATCACTTTTTATACCTTCGTACATTTTATTTATATTATTAATATCAATTTTATTATTATTACTATTACTTATTATTATTATTATTATTATTATTTTAGAATATTACAACAATCCTAGAACTTAGCTAGCTCTCTCCTAAATCTTGCTGGTAAATGCTTTTACCTGATAATTGTTCTTTCTTGCTTTCTTTGGGTTTGTCTTTTTGTTTTTTTTTTAAGGTATTGACAGAACACATGCGTTAAGTTTATTAGTACGAGCTGCACCAGCTAAATAATAAGAAATCTCTCCTCGTAGCTGGTATTGTAAAAAATGCAATTATATTTCTATGGCAGAGATGCCTCTTTATAAATTTTTCTTCTTAAAGAAAAACTCATATTGATATCGACAAGAAGAAGAGACATTGTTTGATGTGTGACATTCACAAAAGATCAAATCCTGTTGAACTTTCAAGAACAGAAAATAGAGAAAGAACTATGGAAGTTGTAGCAGTATCACTGGAAAGAGAACAAAACAACAGAAACATAAAGCGGGCCAACTTGTGAACCAGACAGGTTATACAGGGGTCCCAATGGAAACATTAGAAACAAGAACATCAACCAGAAGCTTTACGAGGGCAGCACCGATACACGGCCTGACAGGTCTCTGTCGCTGAGGAATGCACAGACAAGCGAGAAGGAAGACAAAAGCAATTGCCACCACAAATTTCTTGGAATCAAAATCATCTTCACTGGTTTGAATGCAGACCTTCCCCATCAACTTCCAACGAACACTTCTGAACTCCAACCCTTGGTCTTCACAATCCTCCCCCCTTCTTCCCTCTAATATATTTTTCTCTGCAAGTAGAACAATGATAGGAACATCCCTCTTTCTCTCACACTCTCTCTCCCTCTCCTGTTTTTCCTCTATTCTCAACAATGAACCGGCAGTTGACCTGAAAAATGTTTAATAGTTTTGTTGGTTTGTTTCATTCAGCAGAAACAACTCCAGAGATTAAAAAAAAAAAAGAATTAGCGCACCTACACTGGCAGAAAGTGACAGAAAACTCTGTCACCTTATTTCTCAGATTAGTCAAAGACTCTCTAGAGTTTACCAAACATTAGTTTTTTCCCAAAATAACACAAATCATTAAGGTAGGTTTCAACACACATAATTAACCAGAGAGAAAAGTTTGAAGGCAGTGTCCTAGACAAAAAAAAAAAAACAAAAAAGGTCCTTTTCTTTTACTCTATCAAAGCAAATTAGATGCATTTGTACATTTTTTAACAGAAAAAGATTATTTTATTTATTTTTTAACAAGTGAGTTGGAGAAAATTTCAATTGAAAAGGTGGTTGGTGATTCTCTCTCTCTCTCTCTCTCTCTCTCTCTCTAGTGACACAGGCGACAATGTAATGTAGAAACTACAATTCAATGGTCAGTACTAGACAGAAGTAGATCAAAACAAAGTCCCACCTCTTATTGAATATATTAGTGTTAGCATGGTTTGGAAAAAAGCTCGTATACCAACTTTACTCTTGTATTCCAAGAAATTGGGCAAAGCTGGGGTACTTAGGTTCCCACCCAATTTCTGCACGTGTTTTTGCATTATTTAGCCTTTTCCCTAGGGGATCATCAGCGCCTGAGGAACAATGTGCAGACATGAAAAACAGTTCAGGGGAAGAAATGAATGATGAGCTATCTATTTCAGTTACAAGTCAAAGAGCATGCCTGTAAAGCGATCAAACTTTCCGCTAAATTTCCCACTCCTACTGACCAAATCCATTACTTCCTGCCTGCCAGATGCAATATTGTATCAAAGGAAAAGCTATATCAGACTCTGAAAACAAGGCAAACTCAGACGAGATAGCAGCCAGATGTGAAGCCCAGCCAGTAAAAAAACCTTGATAAAGGATGATTGTCACAACCCAAGAAAATCCGACCCCGGAGTTTCTTCTTCAAGATTGCCACAGCGAGAGATGCTGCATCCTTTTTGTGCATGTTACAAAATAGAACAAATACCCGTGTCAACACTTCTCAAAGGAAAAATAACATAAAACAAAAAGAAAAGAAAAAGAAAGAAAATGCATGGCAACACCCAGATACAACAGTAATCACATTCCTAGATAACAAAAAGTCTTCAAGCATTTTGTAGAAAGCAACAGAAGTGTTACAGCATTATTGCAATTTCGCTGGCTTACTACTTTTCACTGTTTCCCATTGAAGGAAGAGTAGAAACCTTATTCTCTTAGCAGCATTTAAGCCAACAAGAACTAGAATAATGAAGTTATACCTCTGAAAGGTCAACATAAGTATTCACATTATTGCATATGAATGTCCTTGTAATCCACAAATAGCAGTTTTTGCTATTTAAATTGTATATTGCAATATCTTTGGAAGAACAAAAACAAAATGCACAGCTGTACATGTTAGGGATCCCAATAGAATTTTGCAAAAGTCCCCAACAACCTGAGATAATTCATGTCCAAAACATGTAATACAAAAAGCAACACTTCAGTTTTCAATTATGAACCAGAATAAAGCATTGAATTAAGAGAAATATTATGACCTCGTAGTGAATAAGATTGAGGATATGATCTGCGCGAGATTCAACAATGCCTTTACTCAACCAGTAAACATGAGCACCTCTATCTAACTTGTAGGGAAAGTCAAAATAAAACAAAAGTTTGACCTCATGCCGCAATTGGAAAATTTGCCATCAATTTCTTAGCAAAGACTTAAGGAAAAAAAAAAAAAAAAAAAAAACTTTTGTTAAAGTGAGGATATGTAAAGTCCTGCCAGTCTAAGTACGCAACCGCCAACATCCAGAGCTACTTTTTCTGCCTTTAGAAGGACATCTGTTCGAGGGCTTCTCCCGAATGGCACAACAGGAGAGTCCTGCACAATCATAACAAAAAATACTGCACTCTCATAAAGGAGTTTATAATAAGTCATAGAATAGCTTGGATGGCCCAGCTCATGCTAGTCCCTAAAAAAAATAAACAGAAAGAAGAAAAAGAAAAAAGGACACCACAATTCTTCAGATAAAAAAATAATCATTTCTTGTTAGAGTATAACTTTCTAATAGTTTAAGAGGAAACATAGCAAATCCATAACCTTCCATTTGACAAATAACCCAGTTTTTAGCCATAGATCAAGGGGGCTGTAGTCTAAGTAGACCAAAAAAGAAGGGAAACTCAGTGCAAAAAGCTTTTGCCTATATAGGGCTCACAAGGTGGATCAGATCACTTATTGGTCCATTGTACAAAATTTTACCCTCAATTGTACAAAATTGTTTCCACAGCTAAGTTGGTGATCCCTAGGATGCATGGCATCAGCATTTTCAAGGCATCTCCTAGATTATTGTATGGGTAATGCCTAGGGACATTAAGGAGAAAACATCTAGGTACTGAGCTAAGTTGGTACTAAAATGCTTGTGTAAATACTTAAAAAACTGAAAGGGCCACCTTAATTAAAAGGAAACTTTCAAATACCTCAAACCTTTTCTTTCCTAAGCCAATTCTTTCAATTTGCCTGACCAAAAAAGGTCCTTGAGATCTTCAACAACACTTTGGCAACACACGATGACAGATATTCACTATCAAACAATTTTTTTTACCATGGGAAAGCTTCCAATTTCATAGAATCTCTTGAATAATGTACTTTTGTGGTATGCATTAATATTTCGTGGATGTGATTTTAATTAATATGAAGTGTTTTTTAACATTTTATAACATTTAACATTTATTATAAATACATTACATATATAATTTTGTATATAAATTATCCATAGAATTGCAAATAATGAAGTAAGTATCAGGGAACCTATAAATAAATATTTTTCTCGCCAGGCCACATCTAGGCTCCACCTCCTCTTAAACGAATAAATCACCTAGAGATTTAATGCCTCCTTGCCTTGACAATACTGTTGGCAATAGAATTCTCACTAATGTGGCAAGGCTCCCTTACTAACCTAACTACACTCAATTGCAGCAATTGAAACTGAGAACAAAAGCCATCCAATTACGTTTTTAGAGTGAGATGAAAGGAAAAGATTAATAAAGAATAAATGAATAATCAGTGGCCCAACTGCCCAGGTGGTGAAAAAAATTTGAATCAATACCTCATCACATGGTCCATTGTCATTGCAATCATATGGAGCTGAACTCGATGTAAATAGGAAAGAACCTTCACCATTCCAATTTGACGCAGCCAGCCTGCATAATACTTACCTACTCAAATCATAACCACAAGTAAAAGAGGCACTAATGCCCTAGAAGAACACCACAAACTTAAAAACAAGTTCCTAAAGCAAAAGAAAGATATTTTCTAAGCCTCCAGAAATAGTAATGGAAATGCATTACACTCAGCTGAACTCCACTTAGCCCTGTTTTCACCTAATTGCACACGATTAGCTACATGAATTTGTTTCCTCCACTTGGTTCTATTAAGGGTGATATCAGAATGTGTGCTAATAATAAAGACATGACTTTGACAAGTATTAGATATGAAAATGAAAGGTGCACTTAGGATAAAGCTTCCTATACTTCTTGGAGGACTAAATCTAACAGTTCTAGCTACCAGAATTAATAAAATTCTACAAGTAGATTTCACAGAATTTCTACTCGCAGTTGCAAATACCTGACATCGCCAGCATAATCTGGAGTTCGCGACGGAGGAGCACAGAAAATAACATAGGGAAACTTATCACCACCAGCCACATTCGTGCCCCTTACGCTCGGATTTATGCCAATTTTGATTAATTCCTCATGGTGGTCTGTACTCATCGTCTGTCCAAATACTTGACACCCCGGATGCTCCTGTCAGCAACACAAAACAAGCAATTTCTTTTTTCCCTTTTTTGGTCGAAACGAAATAATTTATCTTAAACATTCATTTAACTGAACATTGTGGTGAGAATTATTGCCTTGCGCCATTGTTCTGCAACTAGGCGACCGAGCACACCGGGCCCAACAATCAACAGATCGCTCTGTCCGATCTTCGTCCCATCCGACGAACCCTTCGAAACGCCCTCGTCACTTGCCTCTGGTCGAACCCACACAGAAACACACATTAGTCTAAACGATTGAAGAATGAGAAGAAAAATCATGTTCATCAACGAGTAGTGTCGGTAGGGTCGTCACTAACTGCCAACGGGGGACGGGACTTGGAGTGGTGATGATGATGATGATGCCATTGATGACGACGACGATGATGCGGTACGCAGATGATGTCGAGAACTAGGGTTTTTGAAGAGCGAGAACTGGGAATTGCAATGGAGCGGAGTTCTAATTGAAGAGAGAACAGAAGCGCGAAGAAATTGCTTGTGGTTTGAGAAAAGGGCAATGCAGGTAGGTGTGGTGGATGAGAAGCCAGTGGCTTCCATTGGAACAACGGGCATCAGATTTAGAAGAAGATAGAAGATCGCGTCTCGGAGACTGAACTTGCTCGAATGTCGAGTAAGTACTGTCTTCCACGTGTCATTATTTTATTGGTCTTTGCGATTTTTGAAAACCTTCATAAGATCCAGATGATGTGCATCTCGGTGTAAGCTGTGTATCATTTTATCAAATGCCA
>JAJIYU010010977.1:0-15652 GCA_030144865.1 Tinospora cordifolia
TACTTTTTAATTTACTTCTAATTATCTTAACTGATTACCTTTCAAGTAAACAAATTATTAATATATGATTAAATCAAAATTTATTACCTATTAAATTGCTCCACAAAACACCTACGTCAAGGAATTTAAGTAGCTGAGAAATTAGCGATTTATGTGGAGATGATCACTTCTCTTCACTTTATTTTTCTGAATGTGTATATGAGAACATGATAATTGTGTGTTTTACTATTTTACTTGCAATGATATGTGATGTGCATGCATGTTTGTAATTTATTTGCGTTCATTTCACTTTTCACGTTGAATTTTACAAATCCCATGTTATATATAGATTCCAGCATGTTGATGCATGACATGTAAAGTAAATAGCATATATGCTGAGCAAACGACTTATGAATATTTATGAATTTTACGTTATATATATCTTATTGATATTTTTTGGTTATATGGGAGACGATGAGTTTGTGGTATGTAGTTTACATGTTGTTGGTCTCACAAAAAGAATATTATTGAGATTAATAATGCGCATTAGGGACGATAATTTGGATGAATATCATAGTGGGTGCAACAATAATATTTAAAACTTGTGTGTTTATATATATATATATAAGTGAAATATTGTAAATTTACATGGAAAACTCACTGGACTATCGAGCTCATCCTTCTTTTTTACCTATTGATATTTTTTAAAAATAAAGTTACAAGTTCATTAATTTTAGTGGGGTATTAAATATTATTATTTTTTTATTATAATTTTAGCATGAATTATAATAGTTGCCAGAACTTTTGTGGCATTATAGTGATTTAGAAATATTTGCCATTGAAAAATGATGATGATTTTTTAGTGTGTTTTATTTTGACGAAATTTGCCATAAAATTGGATATATTATTTTATTTGCCTTGTGAAACATCTTTTACTTGGAATGATACTATTTTTGGCATGTAAAAGAAGAGTATCCATTTATTTTAATAAAAAATTTATTTTATTGCAAAAATTGATGTATTTTGTTAAAGTAAGTGGATATGTAGTAACTCTAAGATTTTTGGTATATTTATTTTAAAATTATTTATATCATTATTTTAAAAAATTGAACATTTTATTAATAATAATAATTATAATCATTTTAGTAACTTTATTTCCAGAAATTACAATTCTTTAGCCCAAAAAGAATTTCAATTCCTGTAGCTTGCAATTTTTGGAAAGTTATTTGGAGATGCGAACCAAACAAAAGAAATAGCTATCTTTTCAGCAATTGCAATTCCACTCCCAACTCACCCCTATGATCTTAAATGGTAGACGCAACATGGTGCTGGAAATGCTGCCTTTAGATATCAACAAAGGTGCAAAGCTACTTTTATAGATTCCCGGTGTCCCCTAAATTTTTATATTCCAATCTTCTACATGAATCCAACCTAAACAAACGTACCCATTCTTGGATTGTCTATAAATTCATTCCTAGTAAGAGTTATTAACGGCATACAAGACCATATCCACCCCTCACCTTACACCTTTCTGCAAGCTTCCTATTTAGATAATTATGAACCACACAAGCTTCATCATGATCTTGATCATCATCCTGTTATGCATTCTTATGAATTCTCCATTAGGATCACCAACACAAGGTAACGTATATTGCTCTTACTCCATCGAGATAGAGACGACTTGCGCCGCATCAGCTGGAACCATAGACGCCGTTGACGTTCGGTTCGGGGACTCATCGGGGAATCTGGTTGTAGTGAAGCATCTGAAGAACCCGAAGGTAGGTGATGCCAGTGAAAGTTACATGGGGTTTGAAAGATGTGGAATACAAGTGTTTGAGGTAAGTGGGAAGTGCATGAGTGGGACTGTGTGTTCACTTTACGTAAAGCAAATTGGGTCTGATCCATGGAGACCCGGCTGGGTGAAAGTGCTTCGTCACGGAAATAATGGCGCTTTGGCTCAGGTTTCAGATGTGTTCTATTACAGGACTTTTGTGCCTCAAAATGTTTGGTTTGGGTTTGATTATTGCAGTTCAAAATCTGTTGAGATTGCTAGTGAGATAGAAAAGCAAACATAGGTATATACATTGAATTGTCATATAAGCCTTATCTTGAATATTAAAAATCATAATAAATGACGTAATTTTTATTTATACTATTAGATAAAAAATGATGTGTACCTCAGAGATGAGTGTCCATTTATCTAATGGTTATAAATATATATTGTGACATTTAATGTCAAAATGGGGTTATATGGCATTGCTCTTATATACATATTCTATGTAATAGCTGTCGTATTACATGAAGACCTTTTGTGCCGCAGATCGGACATGTAACGACCCGTATATTTTTAATATGTATTTTCGTATATTTTTCTAAAAATTTTAATAGAAATGCATGAATTATTCTCATTTTTTTTCTAATTTTGAATTACTTATTGAAGAAAAATGAGAAAAATGCAAATTTGAGGAGAAAATATGTGAAATCATAAGAAAATGTGATTTCTGGAGAGAAATAATTTTTGAAATTGATTTTTAAATTTTTGAAATAATTATGAAATTTTTAGAAAAATTAATTGAATTTTTGGGAGAAAAATGTAATTTATGGGTAAATTATTCAATTTTTAGAAAATAATTTTATAAAAAAATGAAAATGATGTATAATTAGAGAACTTTAGTAAAGAATGATAAACCAAATAATTTTAATAATTTTAGAAAAAAATACGAAATTTCGATATACATATATATATATATATATACAAAAAAAAAACAAGCAACAAAAAGAAAAAAAATTCAAATGATGGAATTGGGCCACCTGGGCAGCCCAGGGGCATGGGCCTGGGCTGCCTAGGCCCATGTGGGCCCAGCTGGGTGCACAGCCCAGCCCACCACTCCTTTTCCTCTCTTCCCTCTCCTTCGTCCTTCTCTTTCCTCCTGATTTTCAGCAAGGAAAACCAGATTTTTTTCTGATTTTTCCCATGGTGTTAACCCATGGTATTGGCCATTAATGCATCCCCAAACACCTCTCCTTGTTTGCAGGAACATTGAACCAGAAACCAAGCACTTTACAGCCAGATATGATGCTCAAAAGAGGTTGCAAAGATCATTCAAACACCACCATCAACACCATAGTTGCAGGAAAACCTTTTTGAACACCCCACCTTCAACCCTTTGTATCTCCCTCATCCCACCTTTGATTTGCACGTTCTTATAGTTGTTGGAAAGCTTAGACTACCTTCTTCAAGAAGGTCTAAGCCATTGATCACGAGCATAGACCATTTGGAGCAGAAACGGCCATAAAACTTGCTATTCGCGACTGCAAAAACTCAAAAACGTGTATTGTCCGAGCTTTGCAAGGCCGATATCTCATTCATCCAAACTCTGATCTTGAGGTACCATAGCTCGTTTTGAAGCTTATCATGTCTACTTCAACTTTCATTTTATGAGAAACACCAACTGACCTCTTGAAACATGTCGAAAATAGCGTCGAAGGGGGACTATTCGTCATTGCGAAACCCAGAAAACCAAACAAGTGTGTTCGATCGAGATTTGTGAGTCGATTTCTCACTCGTCCGAGCTCGGATTTTAAGGTAATATGGCTATTTTTAAAGCTTGTTATGTCTACTTTATTTTCTATTTTATGAAGAATAGCTAATGAGCACTTGAACCACGTCAAAAAAGATGTCGAAATGGGCTGCCGAGCATGCTAATTTGATACTTAGAAAAAATTTTGAAAAATCTGTCATGATACCATGATTTTGTGCTTGCTGTTATGAATTTTTAAAAATACTTAAACATGTCTGATTTGCCTGAAATTTGGAGGATACGTTCATGAAACAACTAGGAATGTTGTGTAAAATTTGGTCACAAATAGATAAGTCTAATAGGGTTAAATAAGTTGTCTTTTGACTGTCTGTCATGTGCAATTTGGAAAACCAAAATTTCCTGATATCACCCTTGGAAAACATACTAAACGGGGTCTAAAATTCATGAAATAAAATTCTAGAGATACCTTAGGAAGTATAGATCATAATTGAAAAATATTGCGTAAATCCGATGTACGGATTGACAGCAGAAAAACTGTGAAGTCCTGTTGCGCAGTTAGAACAAATGGGACCAGATTTGAGCATCTTTATGATTCCACTCAAAAACCGTAGTAAATGAGATCAGAAAATTTGGAATAAAAATTTTGGGGAACATTTGAATGATTTATATCAAATCTGAAAATTTTCATTGAAATCCAACGGTCGAATTTATCACAGGAAATTCAGGAACTCCACTCAATAGATAGAAAGAAAAATCTAGAATTGAAGGTTCCTGCTGTTTCAAGAGGTCAGTTGGTGTTTCTCATAAAATGAAAGTTGAAGTAGACATTATAAGCTTCAAAACAAGCTATGGTACCTCAAGATCGGAGTTCAGATAAGTGAGATATCGGCCTTACAAAACTCAGACAACACACGTTTTTGGGTTTTTGCAGTCGTGAACAGCAAGATTTATGGCCATTTTTGCTCCAAATGGTCTATGCTCGTGATCAATGGCTTAGACCTTCTTGAAGAAGGTAGTCTGAGCTTTCCAATGACTATAAGAACGTGCAAATCTAAGGTGGGATGAGGGAGATACAAAGGGTTGAAGGTGAAGTGTTCAAAAAGGTTTTCCTGCAACTATGGTGTTGATAGTGGTGTTTGAATGATCTTTGCAACCTCTTTTGAGCATTATATCTGGCTGTAAAGTGCTTGGTTCGTGGCTCAATGTTCCAGCAAACAAGGAGAGGTGTTTGGGGATGCATTAATAGCCAATGCCATGGGTTAAAATCATGGGAAAAATCAGAAAAAAAAAATTTCGATTTTCTTAGCTGAAAATCAGGAGGAAAGAGAAGGAAAAAGGAGAAGGAAGAGAGGAAAAGGAGTGGTGGGCTGGGCTGTGCGCCCAACCCGGCCCACATGGGCCTGGGCAGCCCAAGCCCATGCCCCTGGGCTGCCCACGTGGCCCAATTCCATCATTTGAATTTTTTTTTTCTTTTTGTTGCTTTTTTTTTGTATATAGACATATATATATATATATATATATCGAAATTTCGTTTTTTTTCTAAAATTATTTGATTTATCATTCTTTACCAAAGTCCTCTAATTATGCACCATTTTCATTTTTTAATACAATTATTTTCTAAAAATTGAATAATTTACCCATAAATTACATTTTTCTCCCAAAAATTTAATTAATTTCTCTAAAAATTTCATAATTATTCCGAAAATTTAAAAATCAATCCCAAAAATTATTTCTCTTCAGAAATCACATTTTCTGATGATTCCACATATTTTCTCCTCAAATTTGTATTTTTCTCCATTTTTCTCATTTTTCTTCAATAAGTAATTCAAAATTAGAAAAAATGAGAATAATTCATGTATTTCTATTTAAATTTTTAGAAAAATATACGAAAATACATATTAAAAATATACGGGTCGTTACAGGACATGAGAAACAAAAGCGAAATAAATAAATGCACAAATCAAAATAATTAACCAACATTCCAAACAAATTTAAACAAATGCCAAAAGAAAATATGGAGTAAAAATACCAAAATTTATATATTTAATTTCATATATTACTTACGAACCATAAAAATAATTTAAGTACAATAATTGTATCAAGTACTATTTTTACTCAAGGTTTTGCTATTTTAGGTCTTTTAACTGAAATGTATCAATCTATAATATTTATACCCACTCTCCAATCCCAGTAATTAATGATGCAAATAAGTATGATGGTATTGAGATATGCAACCCTCTTATTTAGATCATTATTATCTAGAGTTCTTTTAATTATTACATTTCAAAAAAATATGAAAATCTTTTGTAAAAATGAGAATATATCATTTTCCTTTGATAATATCCAATACATGAAATTAATTTACTAATAAAAATAAAACAAAGTTATAACTTATAATCATATCTAAGCAAGTTTTCTAAATGGACAAGATAAATTCTCATAATAAACACATTACCTCTTCACCTTAATAAATATTTATATAACATAAGATGTTCAAATGGTACCAATTAATTTTTAGTATAAACTATGAAACATTTCAAATCAAACTAAAAGACTAATAATTTTATCTAATTGCTAAGAATAACAGGAAGAACAGAAACAGAAAATGAAGAAACAAAGCAACAAAATGAGAAAAAGAGAAAAATGGAAATTTCTTCTTCTTGATCTCTTCCTGTTATATATATATATATGAATTTTTGGAATGAATAATAAAATTTTAGGTAATTAATTGATTTTTTTGAAGAAAAATAGCAATTTTTTGTTAAATTAAATGATTTTTAGAAAATAAAGGTATGAATGATGAAATACCTAAGTGATGAATCATATGATTGTAATAAAAAAAGAAAAAAAAATGAGAAATTTTAGGTATATATATACATGTATATGTATATATGTATAAGAAAAAAGAAAAAAAACAAAAAACAAAAAGGGGGCCACCTGGGCAGCCCAGGCTCATGGGCCTAGACTACCTAGGCCCATGTGGGTCAGGATGGGCACATGGCCCAGCCCTCTTCTCCTTCCCCTCCTTCCTTCTTCTTCTTCCTCATTTTCAGAAGAATTTTTGGTTTTTGGGCAGAAAACCAGATTTTGCCCCTAGTTTTTGCCACCAATTTTGGCTACTGGCACGTTGTCGACCGACCACCCCCAACTCCGACCGATCGACCATCAATGCAAGCCACAAACCTGGCCACATGGCAACATCTCAAGTGTGCAACGACCCCTCAAACCATCCACAAAAATCGGATCTTGCCTTTTTCTACATTTTTTTTTTCTGTTTGAACAAGCTATCTTCAAACACACATATCTCTTTCATCCCAACTCAAAAATTTACGCTCTTATAGTCATTGGAAAGCTGTCAGTACCATCTTCAAGGAAGTGCAACCTATCAATCAAGGCTGGTTGCCATTGTCGAACCCAGAAAGCTGGAAAAAAGAGTGTTCGTCCAGTTTTGAAAGGCTGATTTCTAGGCCATCCGAAATCCGATCCTAAGTTTTGTGCTTGCTGGTATGAATTTTTAAAAATACTAAACTATGTCCAATAGACTTGAAATTTGGTGGTTGTGTTCTTTAGACAACTAGTAATAGGGAGAAAAAGTTTCGTTAAATCGATAAGTCTATGTGGGTCAATTAGATGCATTATCGACGGCCTGTCACATGCAATTTGAGAAACAGAAATCCTTGATATCCCCCATTAGAAGATGTGCCAAATGAGGTCCAAAAATCACAAACCAAAATTCTGGGAAATATTTGATATGTGTAGATAAAATTTGAAAAGTTTCGCACCAATTTGATTTACAGATTGATCGCAGAAAAATCGAAAAATCTACTACGTAGATAGGACAAAAAGGGCAGAGATTTAGGTACTTGATATCTTAAATGAAAACTATGCCAAATGAAGTCCAAAAATCTCAAATTAAAATTTTGGTAAATTTTTTGGGAGTATAGGTCGCATTTGAAAAATTTTGTGTAAATTCAACATACATAGTGATTGCATGAAAATCAAAAAATCCGTTATGCAGATAGAATGAAAAATCTGAAATTTGAGTACCTGATATCCCTATTAGAAAATGTATCAAATGAGGTCTAAAAATTGGAATCCAAAATTCTGAGAAATATTGAAGGGGTGTAGATCATATTTGGAAAGTTTCGCACAAATCTATCGTACGAATTGTTTGCAGAAAAATCAATAAATTTGTTATGCAGATAAGACCTAAAGTAGGAAATTGACTAAGTATGAAAAAATTGGAGAATTTTGACCAAATAGGTCCACCTTGACCCAATTTGACTCAAATTGACCAATGTTGACCCATTTTGACTAAGCTGACCAAAATTTACCAAGTTTGACTAATTTCGACCGATTGACCAGGTTTGACCGAGTCAAATTTGGGTTGATTAAGACCAATTAGGGGTAATAGGACTGAAATTAAGTTGTGTTTCATAGAGAAACTAAAATTGAGTTTAACATAACACAGATTTGAGCATATATCACGGAACTGGGCTGAGTGTCGAGGGGACATCGATGCGCAGGACTCGAGGTGAGTAATTTGATTTAGCTGTTTACTTTAACTGTATTCCTTGCATGAAATATGATTAAAATGATATTGGATGAATGGTTTCATATGATTAAATTACGTTGATTGATTTTGAACATATGTAGTTGTACACTCATAGTGAGACCATACGCTCGAGATCCGAGCGCAAGGTCAGGGTAACGACTTGATTAGATTAGACTCGGGGTCCGAGCGTCGGGGTTAGGGCATATGATCAATGCGCCTAACCCTAAACCCACTTGAGTACGACACTCGAAGGCTAAGCGTCGAGGTGAGGGTATTCAATGAATATACCTAGCTCATAACTCGCTTGAGTGGGCAGTACGTCTGACTCATGACTCGCTCAAGCGACGACCATAGGGTTGTATCTAAATGATTTGAACCCTAGTCCTGATGTAGTTTTGAGTTGCATGTATTTAAATTTGTTTTCTTTAACTGTTGCACTATTTATAAATATTTTACTACATGATTTACTGTTACGCATTGCTTTGTCATTACTGTTCATGCATACATGCACTATTTTTGGAGTTCGAGTTATTGTAACATGCTAGTTTTATTACTTACTGAGTCACATTGTACATTAGGCTTACTACTCTGCTAACATTTCAGGCTTTTCAGCAACTGACAAGAGGAAATGCGTCATGATAGCTTAGTCCCTTGGATGGTCTTCTATTTCTTTTAGTCCTATTAAAGGTCGGTCTTTTTTTGTATGCAGTAATTTCAAATGGTCAAATTTGTAGTTTTGAAATATGACGATATCTATTATTTGTTTACCCTTACACGTTAATGAATGGATCTTTCGATTACTCTAATGTGTGTGGATGTGAGGATTTAGTAAGGCTTAATGATGACTGGGCAAACTCGACTCGATAAGTGAGTTCGTTGAGCATCGTGCTAGTCGGGCGACCCTTCAACCTAGGAAAAGGGTTCTGGCATAAAGCAACTCAATATCTAAAAAACGCATATAAGAACCAAACTAAAAAGGACATTATGCATAATTTTATATGATCTATAGAATACTTAGCCTCACTAGGGGATTGGACACCTAGACCTATATACTAATTTTTCTTAAAAAGCATATGGAGAAAAGCTTCAATTGTTCAGTTTACCACAAAAAAAAACAAAAAAAATTTCTCTTTTTATGAAGAAAGCAATTCTTATTTAATTTTATCTTAGTGACCAGTTTTCCATGCTAGTGCTTAGCCTCCTTTGGAAACCACACATCTTTTCAATTACGTATTCAGAGTTATATTATCTTGAAAATCACAGTTGATAGAATTTAAGTTTGAAAATATATGGTTTCTTTAGGAAAAAAAAAAGAAAAGAAAAAGAAAACCATTCCTTTCTCAACTGAAAGTGTCAGCTTTAAGCAGGGGAGAGGATTAATAAATAAGTGACAATTCATCAATTAATTAACGGCCGATCTGATTTGTCATTCATGCGATCAACTAAGTCACGTGCTGGGCACGAGGCCATCGGATTGGAATCACAATTCACAGCACGTGACTCGTACCTGAGCAACAAGTACCCTCATATTTTTCCAAAACAGACAAGCGTCCAACAAGCTTTTCTGTCTCGTCTGATGTCCATATCTATTAGCTGCAGGTTCCCCCCTTAACGACTGTTCTTCCACATGAGATCACTCTTATTACTGACTGGTCTCAAACCGTAAACTAAAGCTGATCTCTCTCTCTCTCTCTCTCTCTCTCTTCCAAGTACTGATGTGAACTTGCCATGCAGCTTTGTTATACATACATACAATTAAGAAATACAAGAGAGACAAATTGGCGAAGTAATATCAAAGCAAGTCCCTATTCATGCAAGTATGAGTAGTACTTTTTTTTCTCTTTTCACACAAGAAGCACAATATACTGATAAAGCAATTAAGAAGCAACAGAAACTAAGCAATTAGCTGATAAGTCAAGAGAGTTACAGATAGATAGGCTACAGCTATCGAAGAGAGAAGAAAGAGAGAGGGAGAGAGAGAGAGCGAGATACATAGAAGTATTAGCTAGCTACCTAGTTATTAGCTGGTGTTGTTATGTAGAGCAAGAAAATTAAGCGTTGGGTGCGGTGAAATTCTCGTCTTTGAGGCTGGTGCTTTTGATAGGAAATAGTTCTAGGGTTATAAGAGGTCTGGTGCAGCAAGAAGAATGAAGTGGATCAGTACTATTAATAGTAGTAGTAGTAGTAGCGGCATTTGTCGTGTTCATCCAATTATCTTGGCCTCTCAGCCAAACCCACTTCTCCTCTTCTATCTGCTGAGAATTGTCCATCTTTCTCTTGTAGTTCATCATCCCTTGAGGTATTGTTGCCTCTTTCAGTCCTTCCTACTCCATTAAAGAATTAATATCAGTTCGTCATTAACCAATTGTTTCAATGAATCATATAAAGATTTACAAATATAAAACACTCTGCCATAATGGCAAAAGCCGAGGAACTCACAAAAAACCATTTTTGGCATTTTAATTAGTTGTATATCAAAACTATATATATCAAATTTGAATTTATAAATAATAACAACTGCGTGCAAGATATAGACATACATGCAAGCCCATGTACCATCTAGTGCATGCATGCCTCCATAGATAAATACATACATACATACATACATACATTCATACATACATACATACATACATACATGCATGCATACTTACACACACACACACACACACACACACACACACACATATATATATATATATATATATCTCAAAATCTCTGGTTACCTGGTGGGGGAGAAAGGAGGATGAGTTGCTATAAGGATGGAATTGATGAAGACCAGCAGTAGTATTAGAACCAGAAGCTTCAAACTGGTGTAGAACGTGATGGCTTTGTTGTTGTTGCTGCTGTTGTTTCTTGCTTATTAGCTTCCTCCTAAGCTTCTGTCTATCCCTAGCTTTATGGTTCTGAAACCAGTAGAAAACATTTTTCCCTTCAATCTTACCAAAAACAGAAAGATGGGCCGTAATCTGTTGTATCTGAGAAGCAGTAGGAGTCTTAATCCCTCCTTTATACATCTCCTCCAGTATCATCAGCTGCTCTGTTGTTGGACACCATCTTGTTGATGCTAATGGTGACATCTTTCTCTCTTATCAAGTAGTAGTACTAAAGAAACAAGAGAATCAGAATAAGGAATAGAGAAAAACGAAAGGAGGTAAAAAGATAAAGACAAAAGGAATTGGAGAGAGCAAAGTTGGAGACAAATGGGATGGTTGGGAGGAAGGAAGGAGCAAAAGATCTGTTAAAAAAGGTTAAGGCAAAGTACTATTCACTTCTGCTGATACTGTCATATTGCCGGTGTTCCCCTGTAAATAGCATTCAATGTGGGTTTCACAAGTCCATGCTTTTGTCTTTGCTGGTGATCAGATGAGGCATGAATGATACTGTCATCATCACCATATTATTTACTTTCTTCATAACAACAACACAGTTCCCTCCCATTCCAACCCCATTATTTTACTGCACAAGAACACAGAACAATACAGAGAGGACGCAGTGCAGAATGACCACACTTCGTTAATTTTTCATCATCATCAAATTGGCATTTCAATTTGTGGGTCCTGTGTCGCGTGCCATCATTGTTCAATTTCGCAACTAATTAATTAATGAATTGACAAATCCAAATATATTATAACTTTAAAGTCATTTAAATTCTTGAACTGTTTCCGCCACAATGTTACAGCTTTTTCATTAAGTTTCCAGCATCTTTTTTTTTCTTGTGTTAATTATAACATCACAAAGAAAGGCATTTAATCAAACAATTAGAAGTCACATTCTTGGAATATTATCATATTTCATATAGTCGAAACTGAGATATTAAAGGGAGTGGCAGAAGCACCAACGTGTGGTTAAAGCGTAGGGTTCTAATTTTATGAGGGTGGGGATGCGGTGTGCTGGTGTGGAATCGAGGACGTCGTAGTAGATACGAGGGTCTAGAAGATGCTGCCCTTGCACTGTCTCTTTCAGGTTCAGGCACGGAAGTACAGATGATTGAATTGAACAAATAAAGCTTTTACAATGGCTGTGCCGTCTAGTCATATTCTCTCCAGAACGATCCCGCTCCAGCGCGTGTAGCATGGATAGGCTTGGGAACGGATGGTAGTAATTACAAATTGTTAAAAAAGTTGCTCTTTGAGCTAGATTACTAGATACGAATTACAAAATTTGAAACTCGTGCAGCTTTTAGTTAGTGTGGAACAAGGAGAGAAAATCATTTTAAATTACTTAATAAAAAAAAAAGAAAAGAATATCCGATTGCATGATCTTGCCGTGGTTACCATTTTTTATCATTACTGAATATTTTTTATCATTACTGAATAAAAAAGATATTTAATAAAGAAGTAAGTGCTTATTAAAATAATGTTTCTTACACAAGATTTAACATTCTCTTAATATTTCAAAATCTTATTTAAAAGAAAGAATACTTTTAAATTATCTTCCGTGGTAGACAGAAGTTGTATTATAACCAATGAATTTGATAACCTTTTAAATTTTGAATAATTAACTTTAACTAATGAGCAATGTCATATCTCTATCATAAATCTAGAAGATTTGAATTGTCATTTTAATGACTCAATGTTCTTTAACTATTATTATAATAATATGCACAACGATGTGATTTAACAAATTTTTGTACGTATAAAAAAAATTTGTATGTGGCACTAGAATATCAAAGGTTCAATCATATCAGTGGAACATAAACAACTTAAAATATACATCTATAGTGTTTCATTTTTCTTTATACTTAAAGCGTTATTGTAAATTTTTATTTAAAACGTTATAAAAGTTGTATATAGTCAAGTAGACTATGACGTTTTAAGATCAATGTAGCACAATTTGGAAGATCACTGGTGACTAACAAATGCTTAAAGGAGCCTATGAACAAGTTTGGGACGAGTATGCTTTGCCCAAGTTCCATAAATTACCAATTGTAAAGTGTATATTAGTGTATTGGAACATTATGTTGTTGATCCTATTACAACAATCTTATAGTTTAATTTTAGTTGAATATTTCATTTGGGTGTGACCTAAAGACATCGGTTTTTTTAAACTACACTACCATTCATGTGTCTCATTTACCTTGCTTTACTTTATTTTATCTTAGGAAAATAATTAGCAATACAATTATTGCTACTGCTTACATGACTAACTAATATTTTCTACATAGTTTCAATGATGATACATGGAAATATATATATGGCGATAAACATATGAAAAACCTAATCTATATATTGCAAATACTACTTAGAACATCATTTATCAAATTTAAGGTGATAAAGAAGTTATGTTGAATTTGTTAACCAAATCATGATGATTCATAAGAGAATCCGCCTTTATGAAGAAGCCTGCAAGTTTGGTGTCTCACAAATAAAATATTATGTTGATGGATCAGCAAATGTTATCACAACCCAATTACTGGTTTACAATTCTACTAAAGCCCCTGCTGAATTTTCAAACCACCAAAGCTATGTAAGGTATCTGAAAATATAGTATATTTTTATAATATATGTATATGCGTGTGTGTGTACATGCACATATCTCAAAACACACACACCTCATTATTTAATGATTATAAATATTACAATTACATATATAAAAATATAATTGCAACAATCAATTTAGTATTTTTATATGATAGAAATCAAATCGAAAGTTTATGTAATGTCACCAATGTTATCTAACAACATTCCCTATTACTACCAACTATTGATTGTTGTTGATGCACGATTGTGGCTTTAGTGTGGTATGTGAGATATGCTCAAGGAGAGCTCCACCAATGGATAAGGATAGATCAACTAATTAAAACAATTAATAATACTTTAAAGAGATTTCAACAAAACCAAGATAATGAAATGTCTATGACCACATGGCATCATGATAGATGACAACGAACGAACTAGTACAGCAATAAAGTGCCAATAGCAATGAAAGAAAGTATTAGAAAGCCCATTAACCTATGTGTGATACAATGTGAAAACTTGTATTTATTTTTTATATAGAGGATACAAAATTATATGATTCGACTTACTACTTACTCCATAGAAGTGAGAATTAAACCATTAATGAAAAACATAATTAGGTTGTAATTTATAATAAAATCTTACTAAATTATCTTATAGAAAATTGTTTTACCCAAATTCTCAATTCTTATGAGCTATTCTCACACTTATCATGTAGATTGATAACAGTTGATATAATAGTAAAACCTATAGTTAGTTTTCAATACCTGTGGTTCTTAGTATACATTAACAAAATGACTGATTAAGTTAACTAAGTCATCCAATAGCTAACTCATCATTTTGCCATGATTTTGTTATATAAACTTACTGAAGTTTGTTAGTCACGCTAGTAGCCATAATCAATGTGTTACCAATCAAATAAAAATGAGATAAAGTAAAGTAAAATAAATCATCATCAATGAGGCATGAGATTAATAACGTATTTTGGCAAAAGCTTACATCTACAACGTTATGTTCAAATAATAGATTCCACTAATATCAAACTGTATTACTATTGCAATAGGATTAACACAATGACCCAACACAAATGTCACATTTTATAATTGATTCAATATGGAAATGAGACAAATCACACTTGTCTCAATTTAATTTTTAGACTTCTCAGAGTGCTAATCAACCACCAGTGACATTAGATCCATGCCATGCGGATTCTGAAACATCTTAAGTATAATCAATCAAACAGGACCTTTGCAAGGCTAGAAAGGCAAGACTTTTACAATTAAGCTCAAGCACAAAGAATAGAATATTATAAATAAGACACATAGTTCTTCACATTCCATACAGATACTTGAGCCTTTGGAACTCTAATGAATTTGTTAGTGGCCATGCAAAAGCCTTTTTTATAAGTACTTATAATAGTTATGAAACACTAGAACATTAAGATGTGAATTCAAATCTTTTAGGATGTTGAGTGTGTTATGGAAGGTTGTCCACCTTTTTGAAATGGTTAGCTACATTCTACATTTCTAATAAGAGAAGATGGCATTGCTTATTAGTTACAGTTATTCACGTTTCAATAGCTTGTTAAGTCATTGATTATCACAATCAAGTCCATCACAAAAACGTATTTAAGGAAGACGATTTAAAACCAATTTCCTTTCAAAACTGTATTTTGAGATATTAAGATAACATTTACACCATGTGTTCAAAGGAAATAATATTTTCTATGACGTTCTTCTTCCTTTCTTCAAAAACTTTCCCATTCAATGATATTCAAAATAGGAAATGTCCTAAAATGATAAGATAGTGCAAACAGTTATATTCTCTAACTAGATTTAAATTTGAATTTCTTGCCTTATGGAGCAAATCTATAATGGTCAAGTCAAAACTGAAAAAAATCTTATGTGGCAAAGTCACATGCCCATTGGGCACTAAACATGTGGCATGAAGATCCTAACACTCGTAGTTGAAAGGAATTAATAAATGTGATTGCACTATCTTATACTTGAAATTCTAACACTCATACTTGAAATTCTTCTACATTATATCTTCTTCTCCTTCTTCTTCTTGGTCTTATTATTATTATTATTATTATTATTATTATTATTATTATTATT
>JAJIYU010010978.1:0-15626 GCA_030144865.1 Tinospora cordifolia
AGACCAACCAAGCACACAGACTGTTTGACAATACCCTAGTTCTTTGTCTCATCATACTAAAGGAACGTTACAATTTCATAGGTTACTCAGTAACAATATATATATATATATTGTTTAGAATAATAAATAAAATAAAATAAAATAAAATCTACTCTAAATACTTCTAAAATGCATCTAACAAAAATTTTACAAAGAAGAATTGACAAAAACTGATAAGATAAAAGAAAATTGACCTTGTTTGCTGTGTGTTACACCCCCAAACTTGAATGGTGCCTTGTCCTCAAGAGCACATAGAGTGGCATACGTGGGAAAAAGAACACAACACACATGCATTCAAAGAGAGAAGAAAATTAGTCTGGAAGTCATAAAAAAAACAATTTGCATTGTACAAGTAACCAACGGTAAGGAATAATGCATCATCAGAAGAAAAAACCATAAGGGCAACAAAGGTACAAAAATTTTTTGAGTTTCAAGAGCATAAAAAAAACAACAGAAGTATAGAAAATATCGAGGCTCAGAGGTTCGCGCCAAAGATTTCTTCCTCCGCAATAAAGTCGGTGAAATCATCACCACAACCATCCTCATCATCATCATCATCATCAGCATCTGCATGGCCCACTGACGGAGTCAAATGCACTGGAGGTACACAGCAAGCCATCTCCATGTAAGGCAAACAGCAAGGAAGAGAGGGAAATGCCTCAGCCATGCTCGACTCCTTGCGGTGCATCCATTGGGTGATATATGCCATCCAATGCATTATGGTGTGCTCAGTGGCAGAGAGAGACGCAGCAGCAGCTGAAGAGGACTGTGGGGCATCTGCATGATGTGTAGGGGCTTGGGCAGAACTAGCAGGATCAGCAACTGGTGGAGGGGACTCAATAGATGCCCTACGCCTCTTAGAAGAGGTGGACATGAGCATCTTTACCGCTATATGATCCTTCATCTTCAACAGTGGCTCCGTGTTGTCCCATGCAACCCTAGCCCGTCTACATAGCTCTATGATCAAAGTGGGGTGTTGCAGACCTGCATTTGTTCTATTAATGGCTGACCGAATAGAGCTGGAAATGATTGGCGCAATATTGATTGAGAATCCCTTCATGATGTATTATACCAAAACAACTCTCTCTACAGTAACCCGATTAATAGCTAAGGAGGGAAATAAATTAGCACAAACTAAATATAACCAAACCTTAGCCAGGGTCTTGAATGTGGTCTTCATCAGATTTACGGGCCTGTTGTTATAGAAAATCCAGGAAGCCCCATTAACACACAACGTCTACAATATCTCGTCCGGATCAAATCTTGGTAAGAGATTGTAGTATTCATCTGGAGAGTCTGCTGGTAAGCCATACATTTCATTAATCGCGGTTGCATTGAAAGGTACCCATTTGCCCCGCACCCACACTGATGTCCCATCTCTATCAGGTGCATTGGCATAAAATTCTTGTACTATGAAAACCACTATGGTAGCTGGCGCCTGAATAAGTTTCTCCCAATGCCTGGCAGCTACCACTGTATCGATACCAATGTCGCACTCCTCTATCATCAGCATAATGCCCCTCTTAGGGATTAAATGTCTGTTTGATCGAATTACATTAAGCCGCTATTTTGTTGCAGCTGTCTTAAAACAATTTCTATCAGAAGGTCGAGGAGGTGGTGCTTGCTGCTTTCCCTTTGAAGCTAGTAATTTCATTCTAGGAGGCCTGCAACAACAAAAATTGTGGGCAAGGAAAACAACAAGATTCATATAATAATGCATCAACCATGAAATGAAACTTAATCAACATAGATTAGTTTTCTTGGTCTAAACATCTGAGCATCAAAGTCAATTTTTAGACAATAAAAATTGAATCTTGCAGTGCCTATGATATTATATAACGTGAAAATAGATAGGAAATGCGCCTCATTACTTGAAATAACACAACTAATAGCCTAAGGTGCTCGTGAATCAGGAGTTATGCAAGTCTTTGCGCAAAAAGGGTTCACAAATTGTGCATATTCAGAGTAAAAGGAAGAAATGGTGTGAGTTATTGAGCAACATCACCATTTAAACATAAGAAAACACACATAACAACTCCTAAATCATCTAAAAGTTCAAATAACGCAAGGAACTAATGAAAAGTCAAAGAAAAACACTTACATTTTCACTGAAAAGGCAAAAGGTACTTGAAAGTTGGAAGGGAGATCAAAAGCCAAAAAAAAAAAACTTAGAAATTTCAGAACAGGAATGATGCAAATGACCACGATCTGGACTTAAAAAGACGCATGGACCGAGGTCACTGGGTTATGGACCGCGGTCCATGAATGTTTTTATGTTAAAACAGTTCGGTGCATATTCTATGGACTACGGTCAGTATGAGTGTTGAGTATGTGTGGACTGCGGTCCGTGGTCATGCCCCAAAACGATGTTCTGATGACCGCGGTCAGTGGGAATATACGTTCAGGTGACCGCGGTCCGTGGAAATTCTCGAATCACACCATTCTGGTGAACGCGGTCACCAGAATGGTTTTTTCTGTACAATGTTATTGACCGTGGTCCACAGTTTGATGGACCCATTTCTCACTTCTAAGTGTATAGAACCAACCTTTTCACTGGAATCTAACAAACTAGCCACAAGAAAACAATTACGCAAGCATTAATAGTGGGTTGCCTCCCACTCAGCGCTATGTTTAACGTCATTAGCTCGACGAGGATACTATGATTCAATCTTTGAGGACAACCGTCTCAACCATTTGCTTTGCACCGCCATAGAATATCTTTAATCTTTAGCCATTCACTTTGAATCTATGGCCATCTACCAAGCTTATACTTCTACTACACCATATGGGAAGACTTGAGTGACTAAGAACTGTCCCGAACATCAAGATTTCAGTTTTCTTGGAAACAAACAGAGTCTTGAATTGAATAGGAGTACTTGTTGGCCAGGTTTAAACTCCTTCTTTTCTATGAATTGATCGTTCCATTTCTTCATTTTCTCTCTGTAGATGGTGTTATTCTCAAATGCATCTCTGCGAAACTCCTCAAGTTCTACAAGTTGCAACAACCAGTTTTCACCACAAGCTTTTGCATCAAAATTTAACTTCTTTATAGCCCAGTAAGCTCTGTGTTCTAACTCACAAGGCAAGTGACAAGATTTCCCATACAATAACTGATAAGGAGACATACCAATGGGTGTCTTAAATGTTGTCCTGTATGCCCACAATGCATCATCCAACTTCAACGCCCAATCCTTACGGTTTGTGCCAACCGTTTTCTGTAATATTGACTTGATTTCATGATTAGACACTTCAGCTTGCCCGTTAGTTTGAGGATGATAGGGTAGTGCAACCTTGTGCCTCACGCCATACTTAGTGAGAATATTGTTGAAGACTTTATTGTAGAAGTGTGCACCTTCATCACTCACAATAGCTCTAGGAGTTCCAAAACGGGAGAAATGTTCCGTGAAAGAAACTTAAGCACCACTCGAGCATCATTCTTTGCTATAGTTACAACTTCTACCCACTTAGAGACATAGTCAATAGCTAGCAGGATATATTGTTTGACAGCTGATGGTGGAAATGGTCCCATAAAGTCGATGTCCCAAACATCAAACAATTCTACTTCTACAAATGAGGTAAGAGACATTTCATTCTTTTTGGAGATGTTTCCTTGTTTCTGACATGTCTCATAGGTCTTCACAAACTGATAGACATCTTTCAACATGCTTGGCCAATAAAACCCACTCTTAAGTACTCGTCTTGTTGTTCATTGATGGCTATAATGACCACTATAAGGTGAAACATGTCAATTATGAAGGACTTTGTTAATTTCAGACTCAGGAATGCAACGACGAATCACCTTGTCAGCACACCTCCGATAAAGAAATGGATCATCCCAAAGATAGAACTTGCTCTCATGTATGAAATGCTTCAGGCGGCCTTGAGATAAATCTGGTGGAGTGATGCTTATGGCTTTGTAATTGGCAAAATCTGCATACCACGGTGTGTTGTCACTAATTGTCAAGAGATGCTCATCCGGAAAAACCTCCACTATACCCATTGGATCTGGGTTTGCTTCATTTGACAGACGAGATAAGTGGTCTGCTACAATATTCTCTGTACCCTTTTTGTCTATCACCTCTATATCAAACTCTTGCAACAACAAGATCCACCTTATTAATATGGGTTTTGCAACTTTCTTTGTAAAGAGCTGTCTGATTGTTGTGTGATCCGTGAAGACTTTGACATGCGATCCCACAATGTACGATCTAAACTTGTCACATGCAAAAACAATGGCTAGCAACTCTTTTTCAGTAGTGGTATAGTTCTTTTGAGCATCATCCAATGTTTTGCTTGCATAGTATATTGCTCTGAACATCCTATCACGTTTTTGTCCTATGACTGCTCCAACTGCATAATCACTAGCATCACACATGATTTCGAACGGTTCCCCCCAAACTGGTGTGGACATAATAGGAGCAGAAGTTAAGGATTTTTTAAGTGTGTTAAAGGCTTTAAGACACTCAGCTGTGAAATTAAACTCAGCTTCCTTTTCCAATAATTGACATAGAGGCCGAGTTATTTGAGAGAAGTTCTTGATAAATCTACGATAAAAACCTGTGTGCCCTAAGAAACTATGCACCTCACGCACTGTTGTTGGTGGTAACAGCTTTTCGATGGCTTGAATCTTTGCTTTATCCACTTCCAGGCCATTAACAGAAACTCTATGGCCCAACACAATGCCTTCCCGAACTATGAAGTGACATTCTTCCCAGTTGAGGACTAGGTTCTTTTCTTCACAACGGGAAAGGACTCATTCCAGATTATTGAGGCATTGTTAAAATGTTTCACCAAACACTGAGAAATCGTCCATGAATAACTCCATGATGTCTTCAATCATATCTGTGAATATTGCCATCATGCACCTTTGGAAAGTTGCTAGTGCATTGCATAGACCGAATGACATTCTCCTAAATAAATAAGTGCCATATGGGCAGGTAAAAGTAGTCTTTTCTTGATCTTTTGGTGCAATGACTATCTGATTATATCCCAAGTATCCATCCAAGAAATAGTAAAAATCATACCCAGCAATCCGATCCAACATTTGGTCCAGAAAAGGTAAAGGGAAATGATCTTTACGGGTGGCCTTGTTCAACTTCCGATAATCTATGCAAACACGCCATCCAGTTGTTGTCCTTGAAGGTATTGATTCTCCTTTCTCATTGGTAACAACAGTCATTCCCCCTTTTTTCAGCACCACATGAATAGGACTAACGCATGGCGAATCTGATATTGCATAAATAATTCCAACTTTTAACCACTTCATCACTTCTTTCATGATAGGATTGAGTCGTCCCTGGTGTTCCACTGTTGGTTTATGTGAATCCTCCATTAAAATTTTGTGCATGCAAATGGCTGGACTTATCCCCTTGATATATTCAATTGTCCATCGTATTGTAGCTTTGTGTTCTTGCAATACTTTCAACAAATTTTTTTTCTTGAGCAGGTGCTAGTGAAGAGGAGATAATAACTAGACGTGATTTAGTAGCACCCAAAAATGCATACTTCCAATGTTCTTGAAGCGGTTGCAACTCCACTTCCTTAGAAGGCTCTTGAACAACTTTAGATTGCTGGTTTTCAGACAATTACTCCTCTTTGCTATTGAACTCCGGCGAGCATGCTTCCAAAGCTAACATGACTAGCTTCTCATCTTCTGTCATAATTTGAAGGAAAGATAATAAACGAGAGATGCATCTCACCAATTCATCTTGAAAGCTTAATTAATCCATCTCCTCATCAATACAAGAATTTAGAACCTCTACCCTGTTACATCCATGCAAATCATTAGGGTAGTTCATTGCCTTGTAGAGATTGAAGACAACTTTCTCTTCATTAACTCTTAACTTTAATTCTCCCTTGTGTACATCTATCAGTGCATGCCCAGTAGCCAAAAATGGTTTTCCAAGGATGAGTGGTATTTCACAATCCTCTTCCATGTCTAGAACCACAAAGTCCACTGGAAATATGAACTTATCCACCTTGACCAACACGTCCTCAATCACTCCTTTTGGATATGTTAGGGATCTATCTGCTAATTGAAGAGTGATTGTGGTTGGCTTGATCTCCGACATTCCCAACCTCTTACATACTGTCAAAGGCATTAGATTAATACTTGTACCAAGATCACACAAAGCATTCTCAAAGATCTCAGACCCAACGTTGCATGGTATAGTAAAACTGCCCGAATCTTTCAACTTTTGAGGAAGTTTCTTATGTAGGATGGTGCTGCACTCTTCAATAAGCTTAACTATTTCAAAATCCTCTAGCTTCCTCTTCTTAGACATGATCTCCTTCATAAACTTTCCATAATTAGGCATTTATTACAAAGCTTCTACAAATGGAATGTTTATATGAATCTTCTTAAACATTTTCAGAAACTTGGCAAATTGTTCATCCATCCTCTTTTTTTGGAATCTTTGAGGGAATGGTAAGGGTGGAATTTCAGAACCTTTACCCTTTGGAGTGGCACTTTCCTTGACTTTCCCTTTTGATGTTGAAGGTCCTTCATGTTGGCCTATTGATTTATTTTGAACATCCATCTCATTGCTAACAACTTCCTCAACTTTAGTAGGTGGTATACTTGGGTTTGGTGGACTTACTACCTCTTTGCCACTCCTAGTAGTCACTGCCTTGCAGCTCTCTTTTGGATTTACTTGAATATCACTTGGAAAGGAACTCCGCTATTGATTTGAGACTATTTGTGCCAATTGTCCTACTTGTGTTTCCAAATTCTTAACAGTGGCATTCATATTTCCAATATGGATTTCAATTTCGAAAACTCTTGTGTAATTTTTGTCCACCCTTCCAGTTAGCTCCTTGAAGAATTTTGTATGCATATTCATCATTTCATCAAGCTTATCTTCCAAGAATGGTTTTTTGTCCTGCAAGGGCTGTTGAAGTACAAAACCTAGTGGCAATTGAACATTTCTACTGTTTGCATAGGAGAAATTCTCATGGTTTCTCACTCTTGGATGATAATACTTTGGGACATCATATCCCCCAGCTGGTCCTTGGTACCCACTGAATCTATTCATGGCATTCATTTGCTCAATGGAAGCCTCTCCATGATAGGATGCCTTATTAGCTTCTGCAATGGACTGTACTTGTTGAGTTTGCTGGAACTGCCCACCACTACTATTTTCTCCCACCAAATTCAGTCGATGGGTTATAGCAGCAATTTGGGCATGCAAAATACTAATCTTATCCACTTCATGAATTCCCACTCTTTTTGCTGTACCTCTTTCAGTACTGTGCCCATATGCATTAGCTGCCATGTCTTCAATCAGTTGAGTGGCATTTGTGGTTGACTTTCCCATCAATGAGCCTCCAGCTGCTGAATCTACCAAAGCCCTTGTGGGTGGTATAAGTCTGCTATAGAACATTTGAATTTGGAGCCAAGGTAGATATCCATGCTGTGGGCAATACCTCAATAAGTCTTTGAAACTTTCCCAAGCTTCGTACAGTGATTCAAAATCAGATTGCTTGAAAGAGCTAATTTCATCCCGCAGTTGATGTACTTTGGCCGGTGTGAAATACTTTTGTAAAAATTTCTGGCCCATCTCTTCCCACATTGTAATACTTTTGGGAAGCAAGGTCTGCAACCAACTTCTCGTTTTATCCCTCAAAGAGAAAGGCAAAAGTCTCAGCCTAAGCTGGTCTTCAGTTACTCCATTCATTTTAACCGTGTCACAAATTTCCATGAAGGAATTTAAGTGTGCCATTGGATCCTCAATAGCTGAGCCTCCAAACTATTGTTGCTGCACCATTGTGATCAGGGACGGTTCCAAATCAAAATTATTTGCATTTATTGGAGTTCTTACTATGCCTGAGTAATTATTGTTCAACACTGGTTTAAAGAAGTCCCTCAAAGGTGCTTCTCTATACTGTGCCTCCCTATTGTTTTCAACTCCAGAACTTCCACTATCAGCCATAGTTGGTGCTCTTTCTTGAGCTTCCAACCGAATCTGATGGATTGTTTTCAGCAAATCTGGATCGTAAGGGTCACAAGGACGTTTACTCATGCAAGCCTGAAACACGGAAAACACAAACAGATCAAGTGTATTCAATGTGCTTTACTAAATATAAGAGAAATCGATTAACATGCAACAATAAAATAAAATTTTGTCTTGACTAAGACTAAACCAAGTTCAACTGGTTTTAAAATACAAAACATCGTATTTTCCTCGGCAATGATGTCAAAAACTTGTTGCTAAACCTACAAGTGTACAGTTTTGCTCAAGTATAAGTCGAAAAGACCGGATATCATCCTCAGAGAAAAGGGGTTGATTAGTAATCTCAAATCCCAGTTTACTACTGATTGGCATTTTATCAAGACTCTAACTGAATGTAGTTGGATTAAATTGTGATCTAAAATCTTCTCTAAACAAAAGCAATAAACTTATATTAAGAAATCTATTCAAAAAGATGTCTAGGATAGTGAATGCCGCTGCATAATCTGTGATCTTTCGTTTTAATCATGAATTATCTAAACTATGAGCTTTTGCATCAGTAGTTGAAACCCTCTCCCGAGGTATTTCAACATTTACTAGATTTGTTTCATAACGCCCTCTCACGAGGTGCTTACTTAACAACCTAAGTGTTATGTTTTACAGTCCCTGAGCAACCCCTTAAATCAGTTAATAACCTCCTGATTAATCAACCATTCGAAGTCCAAACTGTGACATCCACCTTTTAGGCCTCTCTTCCGAGTTAGACTAAAGTGTTGAGTTCGTTATGTCTATGGCCAGTAAACATAAAGCATTAAGTCCACACAATATGGAATAGAGTCTCTAATTCAACAACCACAATGAGATATCACAAATTATGCATTGAACATCACATCCCAGACAAGAAGACTAATTAGCTTGACATGAATTTAATAGAAAACATGAAACTATATTCAAAGAAATAAAACATACTCAATTCTTTAGAATAATCTTCAATTCTCAGTTGGAATACAAGTTTTTGTTCTCCACAGCCGTCACCAGTGGTTTCTTTTCGAATTAGGGTTGTTTGGCTCTAATAACCCTTTTCTATATATAGTCCTACATTAAAAAAAAAAACCCTAAAAATATATGAAAATCCCGATAATCACTCGAGTAACCGCGGTCAGTAATGTCTTTGACAGAAAACCAAAATCCTCCCGATTCTGTCTACCGCGGTCTGCAACTATCGTGTGCACATCTCATTTTGGTGATTGCGATCACCAGTTTATAGACTGGGGTCACCAGTGGGCTTTCTCCTGGTGCAGTCCCTCTTTAGTTATTGTGATCTTCAGTTTTTGGACAGCGGTCTTCTAATACTTCTTCATGATTTCTTCTCCTGTTTTCCTTCATATGATGTATTCTTCCTTTGTGCTTCAACTTGTATCTTGCAATACACTCAATTTCCTTTCCCAGACATCATTTCCTCATAAAAGAGCTTTAAAACTTTAAAAACAAAGCTGATAAAGACCTTAAACAATGCAAATCCCTAAACTATATGCTAATGCTACTAATTATGCAGTTCTTACACTAATTCTCCCTTTATTTCTTCTAAAATGCAATAATTACCCTATATTAATGTTAATTGCTAAGCAACTAACACCTTGCATATTCAATTTCTTAAAAAATTTTAAAGAAAGGGTGAGTACTAAGCGCAGTGGTTCTTAAATAACCATTTTCATATTCAAATCACTAACACATTCATAATTCAAACACTAACAAACATTAGGCATTTCAAGCTTCAAGTTGTGTAAAGTTGAAACTTAGACCTAAACAGTTTTTCAACTCTTGATGTTCTCAACTAAGTGACTCCTTAAAGTGAAATATGACCTTTCTTGGTCATTTTCATTGGACTTTGGACTTAGGGACTCAAACCCACCAACCAATTACTTAGATATTACAAACCTTATAAACTAATCATAAGAAGAGAACACCCATAGCAACCATGTGTCTACTATGATGGTAAATGGTTAGGATCACCATATTCTCATATTAAATCCCATAATCATGAAATATAAATAAAAATTTCAGAATATGGTATTAAAGCTGAAAATAAATTCAGAATTTCATGGAACAAACATTCACCATTCACTATATACATCTAGCATTTAGACAATCCCTAAAAACATGGTACTAGATGGTGGACATATCTACATAGCGAGAACCCTCCCATTTTGAGCATGTTCTATCTATTAGCCTGTGTTCCTCATCTAATTCTTTAGTGAAAAAGAAAGCTTTAAAGCAAAAGGTACATAGGAATCGGTTAAAGATGGCATCGACTTATCTTGGGCCATTTCATGTTGGGTGGCATGATCACATTCTTAATGTTGTTGACATCAAGTCCAATGGTAATTGTGGGTATCGCATCATTGTAGCAGACCTTTGTCTTGGGGAAGATTGTTGACAACAAGTGAGAATTGATATGCGAGGCGAGCTTAATAGTTTTGAAGCCCAATATGTCAATTTTCTCGGTCTACTCGGGTGCAGCAAATGATGGAGTCATTAACCTATGACCAATCACCGACACCACTAAATGATGGATGACACTATCGGACATGGGTTTATTAGTGGCAACTACTTTCAATGTAGTGTCAGTCCAGTTATCTAGTGACCAATGAATGACATTCTTCTCATTAAGAAATGAAGCCTCACCTTTTCAAATGAGAAATATAATTGGAATTGGTTATGTTAATGGTACCCACTTTGTTCAGGTAATCATCTTATACTTTACTTGAATTATAATTCAGTAAATAATTATGCGTAAACTAATTATTTTCATACTGTGTAGGTTTTGTTCAAGCCAAGCTCACCAATTCCACCAATTTCAAAAGAGTGGCACGTATATCAGTATCCACGGGCGGAAGTTTGGGCTAGCTAATATAGAATTTTAGATATATATGAAAAAAAAGAGATGTACAGAGCAAAGAAATTATAAGTCTTATTACTCCGTAAAGTGTTAGTTTGGTTCCATCTATATATTATCTCCCGCAAAAAAAAAAATGAAGATGTAAATGAATACTTTGGTATTCTTATTATATAAAAGATTGTTTAAGTTATTTATATGTCATCATAAATGATTGAACTTTCAATTGCATAGTCTTACTAAAGGTTTTGGAGGGAATATTAGGGTTTGTTCTAAATGCTAGCCATGAAAAAGTCACATTTAATGAGGCTTTAAAATGGTGGGTCTCGGCCAGAGAGGATCGATGCCCACAAGGTAGGTCTCGGCCACCTAGGACCAAGACCCAAGTGTATGGTCTTGGCCTAGGTGGATCGAACCCAAGGCCGAGACCCACTAAACCCATTGAGTGGTTCTTGGCCCTTTGAGATCCATGGAATGCGTTGAGTTGAACTCGTTCTCATTTTTTTTAAATAATGTGTTTTTAAAAAAATAAATTGTACGACAAAAAAAAAATCACATCGCTCATCTTACGTATAACGATATGTTTATTAACTATTATCAGAGATAATATTTGATCGTCTATTTCTTAATAAATAATATATTAATCTTATTATTAAAAATTATTTTACATAAAGTTTCTATTTATAATAATAATTTAATATTCATGAAATATTTTGTGACATTTTTTATCATAATTAATAAATAACTAAACTAGATTGCTGAGACCCTCCGCTTGTAATTAAAATATTAACTAAAGTAAATAAACTTAAATATTCATCTTATTTGAATGTTTATATTGTTCAAATATTGTTTAAAGTTATTACAATGGTAGAAAATAAATTGATCTAAGCATCATGAGAAACCCTTCACTTCCTTGCAAAAACCCTTCAAAATGGCTGGGATGATCCAGCTTCATCTGGCACAATAGGGATCAAAGGCATATTCGCCTCATCAATAGTTTTGGGATGCTCTTCTCCTCCAATGTTAATACCTGTGAGCACATCGATCATAGAGTCCACACAGCCGCATGCTCCATCATATGACCATAGCTCTTCAGGGAAGGATCTCCAGCGCAACCCAATGCCGAGTGCAATCCTATTCTGCTGGCACAAAAATGAAAACTATTAAAAAAACATAAATTTGTTGTTTAAATGTTCGACATAAATACAAATTTTTACCCCGTTGGCATCATTATCTAAATTATGGTAGCCATGCTCAGTTTCGGTTTCTGAGTTTATGATAATAAGATGAGATATTGATGAGAACCATTCTATGTACTCCCAAAACATGGTTTTTCCACCTCTCAAATAATTGCGAAATAAACATACGCTTTAGCCAAATATTAACTTCTGGTGGCCCCTCACTCAGCTTTTATTGGCTCAAGTGGAGCATTAGGTATTGATTGTACATATCCTAGCTATTGGAGAAATCTATCGGGGCAGTATGGCTCTACAATTTTTGAGTAGTTAATTAGCCCTATGTAAAAGGCCACCTCCAATATAGGTGCACCCTCTCTTGAGTCCCTATATGAATCTCAATAAACCTAAAAAAGATATAACTTCTTTAAGTTGTAAAGAATGAAACCACACACTTATAATTAAAAGATTTCAATAACATGTAATACTTACCTTATTAGGACGCAACTAGTCGATTGTCCGATGAAATGTAAACATGTATTCATCATTAAGATCCATCTCCATCCTTTGGGTCCACATCACAACGCATGGCAAATTATTGTAGTAGAGGGGATTGATGCATGGACAAGTGAAGGGAAAATGGTCATATATCCGACCCTATAGAAATAAAAAATTCAAACAACCATCATATATAAATGTATATAGAAAACAAAAATGTTTGATTTTATATTAGGGTGACAAATATACCTCGAGGAGGGTGAGATACCTTGCAACCTGACATACCTCAGATCATGAAGCACTACCAAGCTGGCGGTATAAAAATGCAAAAGCTGCTACTCCCCATGCATATGACCCGATAGTGTCCACATTCATTAGGATCTGAAGTAAGGAGATGATAACTCAGGTACCACGTTTATTAACATAGAAGCTCTAGTAGTTGCTTCAATATTGAAGTATTCATTAATATTCTCTTTGGTTGTACCAAAGAGATTTCGTAGCCATATGTTACTTATAGTGAACCCTTTAGCCGTTCTAATCTCTTCAATGACTTCTTCTTCGAAGACACCAAGTCGTACACCAACTGCACAACACCATCAAACTTGATCGATTTTATAAAAATCAATTTGCCCATCACTAGAATACTAAGAAAAATGCAAACATTGTCAAGTGTAATCGACATCTCACCAAATGGGAGGTGAAATGTGTTCGTCTCTAGATGCCACCTCACAATGAATGTCGATATAAGAATCCTATTAGCATAGCCATAGGAACATGTGATGAACGGGCTCAATCTGGATCTATTGATCAACTCCTGTACGCGAACCTGTTCTAGGTGACATTCAAGGTCCGAAGACTTGATCATATTCCCGTGGTTGATACATTTCAATGGGCCTTGATGTTGCACTCACAAAAGTTTTTATTTCAAAAAAGATATTAATAATTCATTGTTGAGAAAAAAAATATTTGACTATAAAATATAAGGATAAAAGTTTACCTTGTTCCTCCATATTGCTGCAGCAACATGATGCTTAAAACTCTTAAAAATTGATGGAACAGACGAACCATGAAGAAAAGGTCCAAGAACATCTTCACCTTCTTCATGCGCTTTAGGAACATGGCCTGCTTCATGTTCTTTAGCTTCTTGTTGTTGTTGTGAATAATGGGAGCCAGTTCACTAACTGATGGAAGATTAGATATTTGCCGCCATCATAGATTGCCTCAGTGATGTCGTCAATGGGGCTTAGAAGAAGATGCACTTTCTAATTGCGTGCTCGATTTATTTCTTATAGTCGTTGTCTTTTTTGGTGCCATTTCTACGTAAAATATAACTAACTATTAATTCATTCTAACATTCAAATGCAAAAAAACATATAAATAAAAATTAAAAAAATTTTTTGTCAATTATGGGTCTTGACCACTATGGTTCGCTCAACCACAATGGAGGAAGACTTTGAGAAGAGTTTTAGAATCTTGGCGAAGTTAGGTCGAGCCTCTCCAAACAAGAGTCTTCACCCAACTGTAGAAGCTTGGCCTAGTTGTGCCAAGACTCTAAGGGAGAGTCTCGGCTACCTAGGGCCAATACAGTATCTTCACAATGGAGAATCCATTGCTCGTGATTTATATATGGAATTGAAGCTTGCATTGTCTAAACTATGATAAAATAAATTTCAAACACAAAAAACTACAAATCTTACCAAATCTATGTTTCTGTTTCACATATTTGTTGAAGTCTGTTGATGGCTACAACTCTGGCAGTAGCATGACTTTGGTGTCAGAACAGCTACAAATGCACTCTTTAAGGCCTATACAATAGATTTTCGGTGAAGAAGTTTGTTGGTGGGTGGTTTCACGACGGTGATGAGGGCATTGGGTGAATGGCAGTGAAGGTGAAGAAGGAGTTCGTTGATGGTGTGTTTGTTGGTGGTGTGGTTGGTTATTGTATTAGCTAAGTTAGTTAAGTTTTAAATAGGATAGTTTAGGGTTTTCAGAAAAATATGGGATGAATATATCATTCTTTTTTAAAATGGGGTGGGGTGAACTTAGTGATAGGGGTGAACTAATCCACTTGTGGTGTGATTTTAGCCTCACTCTTTTTGAATTACATGAGATAATGAGAAGTTGAGCCTTATATATACATGCCTTTATTGTGGGTCCTGCCAAAAGCAAATAAGTCAACATGCCTTATCTTTTTCCACCTCATTGATATTATCTCTCATTTTCTTTGAGTGCAGCTAAAACCACCCCGAAAATGGCTTTGTTCACCCCAATTTTTTAGTTCACCCCATTCACTTATAAATATTGATATATTCACCCCATATTTTTATAAAAATCTTAAACTACCCATACTTAATATCCAACTAACCTAAACAAAGCATTCATTAGCTTCACCCGTCACCACCGTCACCAGCACCCTAAAACCGTTGCCGAAAACCACCCAATTTCTATTAAAAACCATCATTTTAGTGCGAAAAACTTACAAAAATCCATTATACAGGCTTCCAAGAGTTGTGTTGTAGCTGTTTTGATGTCAAATTCGTGGTTTTGACGAAGAAATCTCTTCGCCGGATTTCAACAAATCTTCAAAGAAAAAACACAGATCTAGTAAGATTCGTAACTCATTTTTCTTTAAAAGTTATTTTTTTATAATGTAGACAATGCAAGCTTCGATTTGGTGTAAGAATCACGAGCGGAGATCACCTCAATCTCGGAATTGACTCTCGGCCCTGGTCGGCCAAGAGTCTACCATGTGTCTTGGCCAACAGGGCCGAGACACTGGCTTAAGTCTCAGCCAAGCTAGCCGAGACTGTTTCTATAGTTTCGGCCAAGCTGGCCAAGACTTAAGCTTCAGTCTCAGCCAACCTGGCTGAGACAGTGTTCTTTTTTCATATAATTATTTGATTAGTATAATAAATTAATGATTAGTTCTTTTTTTGCAGAAATGCCACCAAGAAAGATAAATATGTCAAGAAATAAACCAAGCAATGAGTCAGAAAGTGCATCTTCTTCTAGGCTCCCATTGACGGCATCACGGAGGCGAGCTATGGTGGCTGCAAGATCTAATCTTCC